>JARQSW010000164.1:12726-22839 GCA_030142375.1 Calameuta pallipes
AATTATGATTTAATGGTGATTTAATAATTAATAAAACTTTAGGTGATTCCTTATCGAGTACTACTTGGCGGGTCCGTTCCAGGAATTCCAAAGTACTTACTTTGCACGTACTAATAGTATTCTAATACTATATGTTTGTTATTAAGCTTTTACCACATCGTTATTTATAATGTTCAACACTGCTTTTTTGTTCCGCATGTTCTTAGGCAACTCGATGAATGTCGACAGACCATCATGTATCGGCATATATCTGTTGATATTTACCGCCAAGTTTATTATTTCCAACAACGACCAGCACGATTCTCTTTCTTGAAAGTCTTCGATTTTAGTTAATAATCTCCAGTACATTGACATTAAACCACTCACTGATCTCCGTGGATGGTAGAATAACTTCGTTTTTCGTATTAAAGAACTTTAGGTACTCAATAAGCTCACCGTCTTTCATAGTCTCGAATTTACACGACAAGACGACGTTAACTTTTAAATTTCCATCTTTTCCGCATTTTTTACTTTAACAGCGAACAGTTTTCTTGAATCTTCCAGAAAACGCCTCCGCAAGTCCTTTTGTCGCAAATTTGCTATCACTCCTGTTCTTCTGCTCCCCGTAAAGGCTGATTCTAATTGTAAGTCATCCCAGCGTACTCTATCATTTCTTCTCTCTCCCACCGTTCCTACACCTCTTTTTTGAAGGTGCTGTTTAAATTTTTCTTTCAACGATTTAAGTATTCCAATGATTGTCAAGACCCCGATCGTAAGCGCAACGTTCCTCAGAATTTTGTTCAGAAGTCAAATATTTTGAATACCAAACTTTGTCTACTTCTTAATTTTCTCAATTGATGATCCTTTCTTCAGCAGTTTATATGCTTTTTCCATAATCTTAATCAACGTCTTAGACTTTACAGAATCCATTCTTCTCTCGTTAAAAGCGTTCATAATAAAGTACACTCGATGAGGTTTGAACATCAATGGTTGCTCTACATCATGGACGGTCTTTTGTAATGCATAAGTTCCCCTCATCACCTTTTCAGGTATAATAATAATATTAAAAGTGGTGCGAAAACTTGTGCATTAAAATCGACAACGGTGCTAATTGGCGAGCGAATAAATTTTCTATCCCTTGATTAATGTTAGTTATTCCAAAAACATTATTCAGCTCGGCAGTAACATATACAAATCATCGATAGCTCGTAGCTATTAAAGATATGTGCCGAACACCTCATATAGCCTTTGAGTAACCCTATATTTCCGGCTATCCGACACCGGTGACCATTTCGCCCGGAGGTAATGTTGATAATATGTAGAAGGACTTGACGCGTTATTCACTAATCCTAAACATTGACGCCCTATAAGGAATATGGTGAGATTGCAATTGGAGTGCGAAGTTCGAACAGTCAGTCGGTCAAAGTTCACCAGAGGTATACAATTTTTAGGTGAATTTACTTTATCCTGGATATTGCATATACAGGGTGTCCCAGAACTACTTTTGGACCGGAAAGTGGGCGATGGCTGAAGGTACCCTGAGTACCCTCCCGCGAACCGGGAGGTAGTGTCTGCCGTTGCACTCCCCATATACTTCTTCTATTCTTTCTCTTAGCTTTTCCCGTACTCCCTTCTTTCCAGCGCTTCTCCTAATACCCTCCTGTCCACCGCGCCAAACACCACCTTCAGGTCCACAAACAGTGCTATTATTTTCCCTTTTTGTTTCTCTACCTCCCTGTTCACCAGACAGTTTAGCATGTAGATACTGTCTGTCATCCCTACTTCTTTCCTGAATCCTATCTGATTCGACGGAATCATGTCCTCTTTCTCTCGCCTCTTCGCCAAAATTGCCGTATATATTTTGTACAATAACGGAATCAGAGTCGCCCCTTTGTAATCTTCTACCTTGTTCCTTCTCCCTTCTTAACTATCGGCATTATTATCACCTCCTTTCACTCTTGCGGCCACTCCTCCTTACCTATCCTTTTATTTGCCTTTTCCTTGTTCCTCTTTCCCCTGCTCACTACCTCCTACACTTTCTTTTCCGTTCTTGATTTCGCAATTTCTCTTATCATTCTCTGTTTCTCTTCCACTTTCTTCCTTTGAAATATCTCCCTGTACCCTTTTTTCCTGTCCCTGTACCTTTTCTTCGTGCCCTTCTCCTTTCTTACTTCTGCTTTCTTCCCCCTGCATTCCTCATCCCACCACCCTTCCCTTCTTTCCCTCTCTTGTCTCCCCTCTTTTTCCTCGCTGTTTCTCGTTTCTATTTTCATTTTCTCTCTTATCTCTCCCCTTATCTCCTGTGCCTCCTCTCAGTAGTATAACTGTGCCGGTTCTGGACCAGGATTCCTGTAACCGACATTTACCGACATTCGAGAGCCTTCGAAGGTGAGTGTACGTGCTAAGTTGGCAACATGTACACCCACCATTTCTGGAAGTGACGTCATCAAGACCCTCGATTCCAAAAATTTTCGCACGAGTCTGAGAATTTTGCGTCGCATTCTGAGAATTTTGCCCTAGATTCTAGGAATCGCACACGATCTAGAACCCTCTAGAAGTTTTGACGGTTCGGGTCCGTGCTAAATCGCGAAGGATTGTTCCCAGAGCCGGCGGCCCTCTCGCGCGACATTTTCGTGCAGCCCCTTGCCCCTCTCACCCGGAGGGGCTTCTAGAAGTTTCGATGAACCCCTCTCAACCCCGTGTATGTTCGTGCAGGCTTCGGGCGGTAGCCCGCAGCTCATCGCAATTTTCCATTGATTTCCATTTATCTACCATAGATTACCATTGGAAAAAAAAAACTATTAGCAATGGAAAATTTCTCATCCCGGGGAAGCTTGTAGAACCTTCTAGAAGCATCGATGAATCCCCCTCCTCCCTCCCCAACCCGTGTAGATTTCAGACGGTAGCCTTCAGCGGACAGCCAATTTGGCCTTGAACGCTATCTCGTAGAATTGCGCATCAAGGATGCAGCCCTCCGGAATGCAGCATCGATTCCAGGAAATTTGCTGGCTCTCATCAGCCATTCGAATCCAGGAAGTCTTCGTGCAGGTTTGTGCAGGTTTCGAACGGCAGCAACCGTCCTGAAGCTTTCGACGACTCCCCCGACCCCCATGCAGACTTCAGGCGGCAGCCGGACACTGTTTTGACTTTATTATTCAGGGTATTGAATTACTTGCAGAAAATAAGCGACCCGTTGTATATTTCCGAAAACGCGTCGGATTTTTGATGTAGCGTTCGAGCTCAAGGTGTCCAATTGGGGTAGGTGTATCGCTCGAACCGATGCAAAACAATTCCAGGAAAAACTTGAAATCTTCGTATAAAAGGCCCTTCGACGATGCGCAGCGATCATTGTTATTCGAATGCTGAAGTGCATTATTGGTGTCAACAAAATGGATTCTGCAAAGTATAAGAAGTTGATCGAGATTATGGAAGGAGATATAAACTTCTGGAGAAAGGATCACTGAGTGCAGAAATTAAAAAATGGATGAAATTTGGCACTTAGAATATCAAACTTTTGAATACAATTTTGAGAAACGTTATTCTTATGATTTGAAAGAAAACTAAAATTTTAACAACGATTGGAATCTTTAAATCTCTAAACGAAAAATTTAAACAACAACTTCAAAAAGGAGGTGAAGGAACAGCGAGAAAGAAAAGAGGTAACAAAGTGCGTTAGAATAACTTGGAATCTGCCGTTAAGGAAAGAATAAGGACTGGAGTGATTGCAAACTTGTGACACAAGGACTTGGAGCGTTTCCTGGAAGATTCTAGAAAATTTTTCGCTGCTAAAGTAAAAAGGGAAATTTAGGTTTAGGAAGGTTTAACACAAATGTGCAGGAAAAAATACTGACTAAAATTGAAGACTTTCAAGAAAGGGAATCAGGCTGACCATTACTTCAAATTATAAACTTGGCAGTGAACATCAACAAATATATTCCATACTTATGCTAGAAATGAAAATTTACTCGAATGAAGATGACATAGAGTTTACAGATTGTAATGTTCACCATTTTACTTGGATCCAAAATCTATCTAGCTTATTGAGTTCTCAAATTTCAGAGCATGGGCATCGTACCCGATTGTGTAATAGATACCTATGCCACTTCACAACAGAATCTTTCCAAAAACATAGACTCGACTGTATAAATGTAAATAAATGTAGAGAGGAATTACCCAATGAAAAGGATAAAATTCTAAAATTCAAAAACTATAAACACAAAGAAGCTGTACACATTTTTTATATACACTATATTATCAATTTGACAAGACTTGATATTAATATTATTATCACATAAATCAGAAATACTGTGACAACTTTCATCAATAGGATTGAATAACTTCACAGTATAATTATCATCATGTTCATTTACATCAATAAGGTCAAATGGTATATTATTCATATCATGAGAATAAGATAATTTTATAAGATCCAAACGATCTTGATTCTCTGAGTATAACAAGGAATCCTGGATGTTCCCTAAATTTTAATTGGATACATCGTTATTGAAATCATTACACTCGAGATTAACATTACACTTGAGACAATGGAACATTATTACTATTCACAGAGTTAGTTGTAACTCTTGGTGTGTAACCACATTTCATTTGCTCTAACACAAATTTTTGCTGCCGAACCACGGACACCGATACCCCCTCAGCCGTTGCACCACCAAACATCGTGAGATTTGACGGGATTTCGTATTGACGGGGCTGTAAGAGTTCTCAACCGATAGTTCAATATTGCACCTACTTTACTTAACCAATCATTCCCCATAATTATAGGAGATGTTAGAAAATGATTGTTATATGAATAATTATATGATTGTTAGAAAATGAGAGATCCTGATTACCTCCATCGATACTAAATTTATTTATGTTTTGCTTATTATAACCTTCATTATTACTTCGATTATGATTTTTTTTCTCTCTTTCTTGTTCTATTTCCCGCGACTTGCCCAATTGTTCTAACGCCCGAGTTGAAATAACAGTATCGGCGTAATCCACAGCGGCTAATAACTCCCGTACCTTCATAGGTAATTGCTGAATAATCGTGTAATGCATTTCGTATACTCCAATCCTCGGTGATAAATATTGTGCCCCCTTTATTTGGCCATAAAAATATGTTAATAGGCTACCATCAGAAACTTTATATCTCCGTTCTTGCCATTCTTTAGTCTCATTCGTACCAACACGGAATAAAACTCAGCTTCAAAGTTTTTCTCAAAATCCTGATAATCGCTCAATTCATCCCTACGTATAATAAACCAATTCAAAGCTCTCCCTGTCAGACAGGTTTCTACTATATTAAGGTGACTTTCAGCAGGTATGTTTTTAATTCGAAAATATCGCTCCATTCCTCGTATAAATTGTTGCGGATTCGTTCCCATAGCATCCGAACATTTTGGAAGGGGAATCTCTACTTTACTCCCACGCAAATGTTCGACAAGTTTCTCTATTATCGTTATATTCGATTCGCTATTATTTGGTGTCTCCGAACGTTACCTTGACCTTCCCGAGCCACTAACGCGGATACTATCTGACACTCAACTGTTATCTTCGCTCGTAACGCTCGCAACTCTCTTTGCAAATCAGCAATTATATCGGGTGTAACAATACCTTCAGCTTGATTTACCATATTGACCTCTGTTCTATTTTCACTAACTTGGTTCAAACTTTCTCTAACAACACTCTCTATTGTATTATCAATATTATCGTTATTAACCTTTTTCTGACTTCTCGTTTTAACTGGCGTATGCTTCAAACTCATTTTAATTTACGAAATTTCTATAATATATTCTAATCAGCTAGAATTCATTCTATCAAGCCCCACGTTGGGCGCCATTATAATATTTTTGACAATATATATATTTCTTTAGAAAAACTAAAGAAATTTCATTCAATAGAATCCGTCATTGAAATTTTCATCTTAACATTATTATATTGAACTCACTATTATCATAATTTTCAATTTATAAATCGCAGAAAAATTAAAGAAATTTCGTTCTTATACAGAATCCGTCATAGAACTTTTCGCTTGATCGTTAATATATTACAAACTTAAACGTGAACGCGCTAATATAATTATAATAATTACATTAATTCTTATCTGATTATTGATGCTTCGTCCAATTATTCCATCGCTGGAGAGTCAAATGTAGATCCACATCCTTTTATTTGGTTAATTAATCAACGTCGTCACGTAAGGATATTTTAGTCCATTTTCTTTCTTACAACTCATGTGCGACATTTTGGCGCGGCAATATTTAAAGCGATTATTTTTGTATCGTTATAACACCGACATTGAGTGTATTTTAGGGCCAGTTATGGATATTTTTAAATTGTAAAACACAACGATCTATCAAAAGTATGTTCCACACAGCATCGCGTAGTATCTACAATGTAACTTCGATGACCATCTCCAAATTTAAAGCCAATCGTTGAAATAATTCTACAAAGTGGTTTATGAACGAATTAACAGAGTTAGCTCAATTCGTAGAATTTCACCTTTATTTCTAGTAAACAAAGAACGATATATATCCTTTACGAAAAGCGTCAAAGATACAGTTGTAAATTTCAGATTTATAGATTCATTTGCCAACTAGTATTGACAAACTAGCCTCGTATCTCAAAAGTAGTGAAGAATTAATCATACGTAAGCATTGCAACAGTGAAGAAGAATTTAACTTATTAACGAGAAAAAGTGTTTTTCCTCACAATTACGTGGACAGTTCGATGAAACTTGATGATGAGCAATTACCTCCTAAGGAAAAATTTTGTAATCCATAATTAATTAATGAAGAAATTTCAGATTCAGATTATGTACTGTAACGCATTTCCTGCCTACGTTCTTCCATTGACCCCAATCCTGCACTTCGCGAATCATTACGAAGGTATAAAGGCTCTTATAGCGAAACCAAAATTCCATAGCTGCGTTGTCTTCGACGAATATACTATGGTTATAATTGAGCTAACTCGTGCTAAAATTAAGTTCAATAACCCAATATGTGCAGGATTTTCTATTGTCGATCTCTCCAAAATATATATTTATCACTTAGTAATTCCTTCTTATTTCGAGTAGTCACATCTGTCGGCTTCATACCAATGGTGCGATGCTTACTGTTATTGTAAGAGGATATCAAGTTCGATAAGATATTCAGCCACCAGTGACTGCCCTGTAGACTAAACTGTATCCACATCTTACTTTTCAGAGTACGATTAAAATGCTCGCAGTTCGATGCCTTCAAATTACTGAATGTCGAGTATAGAGTGATACCGTGCTTTTGCATAAGATCCTTAAAACTCTCCACTTTGGTCAAGATGCAATTTTTTCGAGATTCGACCCTGCGCCAATATAGATCTCATAGCTGCTATCACGTCTTTAGCGTTTTTGCTCTTCGTCGGCACGGCCCAAGCAAACTTTGAAAATATATCGATAACGGTGAGCAGATACTTGTATCCGTGGTTCTCTCTCACTTACGCTGACATGTCAACGAGATCCGCTTGCCAAGTCTCGTCCAGCCCACGGATGTCAACGTGTCGGCGCTCGTAATTTTTTCCATCCATTCTCCAGCGCACTCAGTGTGGCGTCCAGTTGGGAAATGATCAGAGAGTTGCGAATAGCCAATTCTTGCCTCGGCTCGATATCAGCTTGCAAACGTTTCAACGCATCCTTCTTGGTACAATCGAAGGATTGAATCATCAAGCTGTTGTTATCGATATCATTGCGCATTCCAGCACTCACGTGAAATACGGTATTGACCTCCTGCTTCACTACAGTTTTCATTAGATTCAAGGTCACAGCATCGTTTTCTTCTTCGGTTTCGGTAACGTTACAGTGTCTTTTGTTATAAATGTCGTAGTGTCCAGCAGCAGTGAATTCGAATCCAGCACCAGGGAGACCACGGCTACTCGTAACCGCGGCCCTGCTACTCAACTGACGTCCAAACACGTCGACGCTCATATTCAAAGTGGCGAACGTGATTGTTTTATCGAATTAAAAAATGATATCCGCCTCCAGCATTTCTTCGATAATCGATACAATTTTATTGGAGTGAATGGAGTTACCAGCTTCCTGAGACGCAAGGAGCAGGCGAAGGAGATCTAGCAGTTCGTTGGGATCATCCCAGTACACGTAATCAGTTCGTCTGTCCTTGGCAGCGATCATGTACCGCGGTACAATACCTTTACCCGCTGCAGAGGGCTGTTCGATTAGTTTTGCAATAATATTTTTAAATTTGCAACTCTTGCTCTCACGGCCGACGTTCTCTCTACCCAATTTTATCATTTACGCTTCTTGCGAAATGTATCGCTGGCTTTAGCGATTTGACGTAAAATGTCTTTCTGCCCCTGAAGTTTTCTGTGTTGCATGTCGCCGTTACTGAATCCGAAACGCTACTGCATTCATTTTTTCAATGATCATTCATTTATACTCACGAAGCAATCGAATCCTTCTCTGTATCTACCTTCCTTGAGCTTGCTGTCCTTGTCGATTACGAGGATCCCATACTTATCACCGTTCCAGCGTGCCAAATACAGATCTTTAAACTGTGCGTAAGTCATATCAGTGTTTACATGGTCATCGTATGTACACATACTTGAGATTTATTTCATCCTGCTTGAAGAGCACTAGCAGATTAGCATTGTCACGTACCAGATGATTGGGAATACGAGCATACATCTGACAGAGATAGAAACAATCAACATCCCTGTGCCGCTCCATGCTGAAGAAGGCTTTGATGTTATCTTGCTTCTCGCCGGCTATATCATCGTAAATAATTATCGAGTTCCGACGTGCCTCGTTTGGTGGCAGCACCTGTTCGTGTTACTCGTCGCCGTCCACGGATGGGAGTAAACGCTCTAAAAATTTGTACTTTAACTGATCAAGTGATGTCGAGTATACGTAAACGTTTTCGAATCTTAACCCGTTAGAATGAGTTATGAGAGCGAGCAATGCGTTTGTCTTGCTGCAATTAGATGGTCCGCAAAACACTGCTCGTATCAGTATATTGGCAGTGATTCGCCGTGTCGCTTGACCTCCTTCTTCTCCTTTACTCGCACGATTGTGTCGAAGTTCATTACAGGTAACCTGACGGACTGTTTCTCGAACCTCATCTCGATCTTGACTAACGTGGAAACTATAAATAAAGAGTTTATAAAGGTCACTGTTCAGTCGGAACTGTTTCACCGCAGGGACATGATCGTGCATCCTAAGCGTGGACGCATCAGGAAAAAAAAATCTCATCGTGGTAGAGGATTAGTCAACAGGATCATCAAAAGTCTATCCATTGAGTTACATATACCCGGTTATCAGTACTGTGAACCTGGTACGAAACTATCAAAGAGACTCGTGCGAGACGATCCGGGCGTCAACCCCCTCGACACAGTCTGCAAAGAGCACGATATTTTCTACTTTAAGAATCGAGAGAGCCTCGAACACAGAGGGGCGACGGACAGGATACTGGCTGACAAAGTTTGGAAGCGCGTTTTCACTAAAGTCGCTAGCATCGGTGAGAAGGCAGCAGCCTGGTGCATAGCGAACGTAGCGAGTGCCAAGTCTGAACTCGGTATGGGACTCAAGAAGAAGAAGAAGCCAAAGACTGTAACGCTGAGGAAAGTCATCGAGGAAGCCAAACGATCGACGATTCCTAGCAAAGATGCACAGGGTAGCTATCAGATTTGTTCTCAAGGATGCAAGATCTGCCGTCAAAGGAGTAGGTGACAAGCGCAATGTCCGCACACCGCGGGTTCTACCCGTGCCGTCCAAAGCCGGAGGCTTCCTGCTATGAGATTGAGAGATAAGAGAAACCTAACAATAATACGTTGCGCAGCGAAATTAAGTGCAACCTTGTTGTCAACTTTCTACCCGATGATTCCATGGGCCGGTTGTTGGGCTTCACTCAACGCGTTCTGAATGGTAATAAATTATACACGTCCGACGTACCAGTCACCCTTCTCAAGGTGAACGCCTTACGAGTCGAATGCAACGTCACGAGGGGTACTT
Organism: Calameuta pallipes; assembly: GCA_030142375.1. NCBI lineage: Eukaryota > Metazoa > Arthropoda > Insecta > Hymenoptera > Cephidae > Calameuta > Calameuta pallipes. The sequence goes on from JARQSW010000164.1 coordinate 22,706, forward strand.
ACATCAATGAACGTAAACACACGAATTTTTTCCGCTCGTGCCACCCGGATACAAGAGCATAGAGGTGCCATCGCATGTCATTTGTCTGCGGATCGCTACCAAGACGATAGATCATCTGCAGCTTCGAATAGTCG
>JARQSW010000169.1:0-25660 GCA_030142375.1 Calameuta pallipes
CACAGATGCACGTACGGCTTATGTTTTCAATGAAACCGCTTACCAACAAATTTTTTAATTAGGCAATTCGTGACCAATAAAAAATTTGATATCGATTGCACAAAAAAAATTATTTTTGTGAAAAAAGACCCTTGGAGCTAACTTCACATTTCAAATTTTATTTAGCATTTTCCAAAACAATGAGCAACAAACAAATTTTCTAATTGTTCCAACAAAAATCAACAAAAACCCAACAATTTTTTAGCAAAAGAAAAAATTCAAAAAGTAAAAGTTACAGTGCTAACTTCACGTACGTAATCTCCCTACTCATCTCTGATCCTGTGAACTTTGCAGCGGGGAATCATCTGACTCGGATAGGAAATACTCAGTCTTTTTTGTACAGATGGCGTTGGTTTGCTGATTACCTTAAAGTGCGTATACAAACAAAGAAAGACGTCATTCTGTAATTTTCAAGTGTCGTTTATATTAATAAATAAAGAAAGAATGGCTGGAGGAAGAGGAATTCTAAGTTTACGATTTAATCAAGATCAAGGTATTAAGAGTTACATAATTAGAATGTAAAAATTTCTAAAATCTTTTCTATAACCTATGCTGCAGGATGTTTTACATGCTGTATGGAGTCTGGACTTCGAATATATAATATAGAGCCTCTGGTAGAAAAAGCACATTTTGAAAATGAACTAATGGGTAGTATTGCCATAGGAGAAATGCTCTGGAGAACAAATATTATTGCTGTTGTTGGTGGTGGTACAAGACCAAAATTTGCAGATAATACAGTTTTAATCTACGATGACGTCTCCAAGAAATTCGTAATGGAGATCACATTCACAAGTCCTATTAAAGCTGTAAGATTACGTAGGGACAAGTAAGACTTATTTATATAATACTGATATTGTACCAGGATTAGCTCAAAATTGTATTACAATCCTATTTTTTTATTTAGATTAATTGTTGCACTGCAAAGAGAAATACACGTCTTTTCGTTTCCACTGCCAACGCGTAGACTTCTTACCTTGGAAACAAGAGACAACCCAAAGGGCTTGGTAGAGGTTGCAACACTTGCAACAGCACATAAACAATTACTTGCGTTCCCAGGACACAAACGTGGAAGTGTACAGTTAGTTGATTTAGCTGCAACGGAAGCGGGTAGTTCCAGTGCACCAGCAACACTCACAGCACATCAGGTTTTATTCCATCTGAAAACTATGTAAAAAGTTAATCATATTTTAATTAATGTATTATTAATCAGGGAGCATTAGCTTGCCTTGCAGTTAATGCTAGCGGAACAATGGTAGCTACAGCTTCTACTCAGGGAACTCTCGTTCGAGTATGGGACAGCCTGCGCAGACATTTACTTGTTGAATTGAGAAGAGGTGCAGATCCAGCAACACTTTACTGGTATGTAGTCGCCTCATTGTTATACATAATATTTATTATTTAGTTTCCATTCTGATATTTCAGCATAACGTTCAGCAGAGATTCTGAGTTTCTCTGCGCCTCCAGCGATAAGGGGACGGTTCATATATTTGCTTTAAAGGATACACATCTCAATCGTAGATCCACGTAAGTTTCAACCTAGACAGTTCTGTATTACATGAAAACTAAATGTTCTTTGGTCTTCAATAGTTTCTCCAAGATGGGTTTTCTGGGGAATTATGTAGAGAGTCAATGGGCCCTGGCAACATTTACTGTACCACCAGAATGCGCTTGTGTTTGTGCTTTTGGAGCAAGAAGTTCAGTCATAGGTATTAATTAGCTTAATAATCATTTGTTCTTATGTGCAGTGCATATTCTATTCTTTTAAATTACTGTTCCAGCGATATGCATGGATGGGACGTTTCACAAATATGTGTTCACAGCTGATGGTAATTGTAATCGCGAAGCCTTTGATGTCTTTTTGGATGTTTGTGATGACGATTTTTGAAATAAAACTACAAAAATTACTAGTAAAAGTGAACTGTGTTACTAGCTCCTAGATCAAAATTAAGAAAGCTTTTATTTTGTATCTACTGTTTTGTGATTTATTTAGAAATATATGTATCATTATTACATAATGAATAATACGATGATGATCTTTCTTCTGTGTACTCTCTTCATTCATACATCTGTATTCCGAGAGTTTATTATATTCCTTTGTCGAAGCTCCTCTAAAAATTTATATTCAATATCATTTTTAATAACTCTAAGATGTAATATATGAGATAAATATGTATCAACATACTGTAAGGCTCTGGATTCAGCATCGGCTTAATGATAACAGGATAAAGTGCTAGTCCCAGAATTCCAAGAAAACTCCCAAAAATCATTGTATATCCTGCACCGTTTAATTTACCCATTTAATCTTATAAGGTACCTATGAAGAAGTTCCAGATTACAACATAACCTTCAGAATACACGCAGCAAACGAGAACCGATTTTGACATTTGATTTAAGGTTTTCTGCAAAGAATTATACAAATAGCATATACTATGTGGAGAATAATACCTTAGTCCTCCAGATTTTGTGGAAGTTTAGTGATTTTATACAGCTTTATGTAGTTGCGAATTTATATTTTCTTATCCACGTCTATTCCTATTCGTATAGCACTGCGGTGCATTACAAGTGGTACGAGCTCTAAAAGTTATAATTGCTTGTAAACATCTTTTTTCACAACGGACAAACTGTATGAGAAATCTAACATAATCTTTTTAGTCGTTGAGAAATATTGTTATCAATTATTATTAGGTATCAATTCCGCGGAACAAATGAAAAGAGCAGCCCGGTGAGGTTAACAGAACTGAGCAAACATGATGAAGAAGCAGCTATCGTGTTTTGCTTTGGCTGGTGCTATTAGATTGTTGTTAATGACGTCTGACTATCAAACTGTGATTACCGATCGGGTGGAAGTTTCGACTGCATTGAACTCTTGGAAAAAAGGTTTGTGTCTTTCAAAGGGATGCTTGCAACCGATTACTTATTTTTTTGTTTTCTAGTTACCGAGGGAGTCTACTTGCACAATGCAGGAATTGATCCTTACAGTGGTGAATTATTTCATGAAAGCCCAATAGGGCTTCTTGCATTTTCATTGATGCAGAAATACTTGTCAACATTTGCACTGCATGTATTATTTATCATCACTGATTTGGCAACAGCTTGGATCCTTGCTTCAACAGCACAATTATATATGGCGGAGCTAGTAAGTTCTATCATAAGACAAGCTTACACAATTAGCTTATGCTGTTAATTAATATTTATATTGCAGATTGCTAGAGAGAAAGAAGAAAAATCACTATTGCCAGCTGAAAAGGCAAAAGACAATATATGTATATCAGTTGCAGACACTGCATCAGCTTCTATTCTATATGTGCCTGCAACTTACTTACTAAACCCTTTTATCATGCTCAATTGCGTAGGACTTACCACTACAGTATTTACTAACTTTCTTTTTGCATTAACTCTCTTCTCCATAATAAGGCGTTCTGTCTTCTGGAGTTGTCTGTCCATAGCATTGCTAACTCTTCAAGGACTGTACCCTGTAACTCTAATGGTACCTGCAACAATTTACATTGCTGGTAAAAATTCACAATCATGTAAAGTAGCTGTAGCAAAAATGATCCTCACTTTTCTTACGTTGCTAGTTACATTGCTATATGCTTCATATTATATCATGGGTAGCTGGTCTTTTCTTTGGAACACAATCGGATTCATTCTCATGGTTCCTGATTTGAGACCTAACATAGGCCTTTATTGGTACTTCTTCACTGAAATGTTTGAACACTTCAGATGGTTATTCGTTGCTTCATTCCAAATAAATGTAGGACTATTGTACATTGTTCCCCTTGCATTAAGACTACGTCAGGATCCTATGCTCCTAGCATTTTCATACCTAGCTATTGCCGCCATATTTAAATCTTATCCTTGTCTGGGAGACGTTGGATTTTACATGGCTTTATTACCAATGTGGAAGCATCTCTTTCGCCGTAAGTCCAATCTGATTTCAAAAATTACTCAATAGCTATCGACACCCTTTTGACCTATTACTTTTCCTATGCAGATATGCAGCAAGGATTCATCGTAAGCTGTTTTCTACTGTTTTGCACAGTATTCGCACCCACTGTTTGGCATCAATGGATATATTCCAGATCGGCTAATGCAAATTTCTACTTTGGAGTCACATTGGCATTTGCTGTTGCCCAGATTTTTCTGTTAACTGACATTTTATTCGCAAGTGTCAAACGAGAATTTGCCCTTCGTTATGGTCTCTCTAGGGAAGTTAATGGAAGTAAAGCTAAGTTGTTATTAGAGTAAATAAACGCAAGCATAGAATGTTACATTGCACCCATGTCAATAATGCTCCAGTAAATTCAGAAGTACATGAATAAAATAATAGTTTAAAAGATTTCCTGTAATTTTTTGAAACAGCATGAATAAACGAAAATCTTTGAGTATAATGCATAAATAAATTATTTCAATTGTATGGAGTAAAGATCTTTAAAAGGGAGATTCTGCTGTTTGACCGACAGTTGGTTGAGCGGAGCAAAGTCATCTGTTAATATTTATTACAAGAGCAAAAGGAACACTAAAACGGAGTTTCTGCGTTTATACAATTTGTTATTTCATTTACACGAATAAACTTAATCGAGAAGAAGTCGGTGTTTGTAAATCCTTTAAGCATAATCTTTTAATTGCTTCCAAATATCTTTCTAGTCAATTATCTCACATCTAAGAAAGGGTACAGTATAAACGTGTGCTGACAAGGGTTATACTGACAATCATATTTAATCAGAATGGGACAAACATTGAGTGAGCCAGTGACGACTAAAAAATCAGCTTGTTGTAAAGACTCTAAATACAGAGTAGGTAGTTCATGCATGCAGGGATGGCGTGTTGGGATGGAAGATTGTCATGTGCATATTCTATCGCTACCTGATGATCCAGGAACACCCTTCTTTGCTGTTTACGATGGACATGGAGGTATATTAATATATTACTCATTCAAAAATGTCTGTATTGAAAGATGATAACATCATTTTTTGTTTGCCAGGTGCAGCAGTAGCACAGTATGCTGGTAAACACCTTCACGAGTATATAGTCAAACAGCAGGATTATAAGGATGGCAATATTGCTAGGGCAATGGAGTTAGCTTTTCTGAGATTGGACGAGGCGATGCAGTATGACCCTGTAATTATGGATGAACAAGCAGGAACAACTGTCATTGCCCTGCTAATCAAGGATAATATACTTTACAGTGTAAGCTATTATACCATTTGTAACATTATATTGCTAATAATTAACATTTTGTTTTACTACAAAAAATAATTTTGTAGGCTAATGCTGGAGATAGCAGAGCTGTAGCCAGTGTGGCAGGAAAAACAATACCATTAAGTAGAGATCACAAACCTACCCTGGATGGTGAGTGGCAACGAATAAAAGCTGCAGGTGGTACAGTGGAATTCAATAGAGTCAATGGGCACTTGGCACTTTCTCGCGCTCTTGGAGATTTCATGTTCAAAAGGAATGAGAGGAAATCAGCTGAAGAACAGATGGTTACAGGTAAAATATTCTAAATAAAAAAAGTCATACAATCCAAACCAAATAATTTCAAAATCTACCTTTTGCGTAGCTCTTCCAGAGGTAGAGGAACATGAGATCACCGATGACTGGGAGTTTGTGATATTGGCATGCGATGGAATTTGGGATGTGATGAGTAGTGAAGAGGTTGTGGAGTTTGTAAGGAGTCGGTTGGCTCACTCACAGAAAAATGCACTAGGAACAGAGAAAGAAAGTAGTATAGTGGAGCCTGAAGAGATTTGTGAGGAACTAATGAGCTGCTGTCTAGCACCAGATGCGATAATGGGTACTGGATGTGATAACATGACAGTTGTACTTGTATGTTTTCTTCATGGTAAACCATATTTAGATCTGGTGAGAAGGTGTCAAAGATCTGCAGTACAAACAGATGCTGTACCCTAAGCACACCTAACGTAATTTACAAATATTTGGTACTGTCCTAAACCTATAGGTTAGTTATACGCGCATCATTACCTCGATACCAGACAACTCCTTGCTCTTATATTAATGAATGACAAAAGAGTTCTAGTGATTGATTAATGTCAAGTGTATAAAAATTAATAAATATTTTTATAGCCAAAGTGGAAAATACTTACGAGTCTCGTAATTTTTCAAGAAATATTGACGAAAACAAGTACAGTTGGATGATGACTGAATGATAGACAATAAAATACTAAAAGACTTAGCTGTTATTCCAAAAAAAAATTGTCAGAGGTTGCGCGGCACTTATTATACGTTAGAGGCTTTTATTTACAATCCCGTGTAAACACACGTGGGAAGAGAATGAATGCCTAATAACAACAATAATAGGTTCAAATAAAGTTCCATTTTCAATATCCATATCGGTCTTGAATGGAAGAGACAGCCGCATTAGCCAGAGAACTAAGCCTTCCAGCTACCTTGTTAACACCCTGACGTACACTCTCGCGGACGTCATCTAAATCAACACTTCCAGCTCCTCTCGAACCACCAAGCGACATGGACATTGACGACGAAGATGAGGGCTGCATTGATGTTCCTGTACCGAAGTAATCAGCTGAGGAAATGCTAGATGATCCTTCGAATCGACGCAAATTGCTCTTACGTTCCCACTGTGAATAGTACAATAGAAATGAAGATTATATTCCTGTAATGTTTTATCTGATGCAACCCTGATGATCATGATACTCACGGAATCGTCACCAACGGAATCACGGAAGTACTGATCAGAACTAATAGCCTTTGCGCTTCCAAATTTCTTTTGAGCTTCACCCTCAGCCGTTTTATTACTCTCGCCTTTGCTATTACTAGAACGTGGTACCGTTCGTCTTGGAACATCTGGTTCGGCCACGATAACGATTTCTTCAGCACGCGATGATTTGCTATTGGAATTACTGGAATATTGGTTCGAAAAAGATGTATAAAATTCTTCGAATCCACCCATGACACAATCTGGTTCAGCATAGATTTCCCTTGATCTGGGTTCAGCGGCAGTGATTGTCTTGCTAGAAGATTCTTGAGTTATTGTACGCATGTCACCCAGTGCTGAATGGCTGGCAGCGCTATAACATGTAACGAACCAATTAATTACAACTTTATCTGTGTTTTTCTTTTAATCTATTGTGAATAAATAACTGCGCGCTTTACCTGCGAGCATTGAAACCCATTCCAAGACGTTCAGCTTGACCAGCTTTGGTCGGGTCTAGTTGCTTAGTTCGCTCTTCTACTTTCTTGGCTTGCAATGTTAGATTCTGCTCGTAACGATACGCCAGTCGAGTGTCAATAGCATCTTGCTCTTCCTGTGCTCTCTCTTGATCTTCTTTCTCTCGGGATTCGCGACTCGCCTCATTTACGCTTCTTTCCAACTCGTCGAAGTTTGTTTTAACACGCTGAGCGCCCAGGCCACTTGTTTTTTTCCCACCCAACTGTTACAAAAACATATCGTTTAATAGCCACACAATAATATTTATCTGCATCATTGGAATTAATCAAAACTTACCCCTGATCTTTTTGGTTGAACTTTCCTAATACCAATTGTAGGTTTTCTGTCTGACTGGGAACTCATACTGCTGTCAAAGAGATTAACAGTCGGGCCTACTGTGCTTGGAGCTTCCGAAGCATGTGATAAATTGCTTCCAGCGATCTTTTCAGTACTTAGTATAGGATTCGATAAGGAAATCGGTTTTTCTACTGTAGGTGCTGTAGATTCGTGTGATGACAACTCGAAATTTTCATGCTCTTTGAAAAAGTCAACCTCAGGTGATTCTATGGTTTGTTCTTCTGCATCTTGTTCTAAATGTAACTGTTTAAATAGTAAAAGGTAACAGTTTAATAGCTGTACATACGAAAATATTGTATCACACAAAAGTAATTAGAAAATCAAATTTCTGTTATGGAACGGCATAAAGAATTAACATGTTTAATGGATAGGACTTCATTTTGGCAAAATAGTTATCGAAGTGCCAGATTATAGAAATATGTACAGCAGTATTATGATTCAACATACATCGATAACTTCATAGACATTACATTTTTGTAAGGCATGACGAAGAAGATAAAGCATATAGCATAAAAATATTTTCAGGATAGCTGTGAGTATCATATGATAGAGTTTAGAGTACAAAAGTAAATGAAGTTAAAGAAACAAAAAGAAACATAACATTAGTGATCAGTGAACAAATATTCACAGCTCACCAAAACTTTTTTCTCAGGTAAGGGAAGAAGAGCCTAGAATTATTACAGTGACAATTATGTATGCTGTAAAAGATAGAATAAAGTAAGATTTGACAAGTTTTACCTTTGTGCCATATTTTCTCATTGCCTGGGCAGATGCTTGTGCCAATTTTTCCTTGTACAGCATAGCCGCTCGTGATTTATACTTTTGTTGTGCATCAGTTGAAGTACAATTATGTTGCAAAAAGAATTTTCTCTGCAAATCATTTAAGTAATGACATTACAATATAATTTCATAAAGATACACAGTGTATAAAATTACATACTGCATTAGCATTCCCTCCTAGTTGCATATTTCTAAGTTGCAGCCAAGTCCAATTGGTATCTAGTTGTGTAGAGCGTACAAATGTTAAATGTACACCTAAGCTCCGGTGAACAGCTGAGCAATCGATGCAAAGGAATACTCCGTAAGTAACACTTGACCATGGTGGATTCTTTGCATTGCAGTCAAAGCATGTCTGGAAAAAAATCATACTTGAAAATTACTTCAATGCATATTACTTGAACCTAATGACATTTTTGCAAACAGGAAAATCTCAATGTCAAACATTCTATGATATAAAAAGAACAAGAACTATTGATAATACATAAGAGGAGAATTTTTTAATATTATTAAATGTTTCAATTTGTTAAATCGAAGATGTGTCATTCAAGGAAAAAAGTTGTCTAACTGCAATATTGGTTGGGCACAGACATAATTAAGGTCAGTAAGAGAGTTTGGTTAACTACAAGATTTGTACAATATACGCAGAAAATAATAATACAAGTAATGTAGGATTAGTATAGCAGACCTTATTCGTGGGAATAGCCCGTAATCTTTTAAAAATCTCCTCAATTTCAGCCCTGCTGGGTGCAGATTCTGCCATTTTTGACGTGTTGTCAATTACTACGTGTGGAATTGTGAGACACCCTAATGGCGAGGTCATCATTGTTGGCGCTAGTGACGCCACATAATAATTCAAGAACAAAAAGTTATGCTTCGTTAAAAAAAATCAAGTATAATTATAAAGACCAAATTCTCTATTATTTTAAAAGGACTACCTATAGAAAACAATTTATTGTACAGATTATAGTTATTACACAAGATAAAAAATTATGACTTATTTTTTTTTCTTATCAACTATAAGTTCTGGCCGTTGCCCAGTATTTGGAGAATCGCTCACATTCACTTCCTCTTCTTCGACTTCCAAACTATTTAATCTGTAACAAAGTAATGATGTTTATCTGACAGATGATTCAATAAAAATTATAAACTTACTCTTCTTGTTCTAAACTATGTAGCATTTGAAAGCCAGCATCCAAACTTGGTGGAAATCCCATTTCAGGATCAAGAAGTTGTAGCGTGGGAACGTCACGATACATATTTCCAAACTCATCCAATTCCTCAAACTTCAGTTTATTTGCTACTTCATCAAGATCGATTCTGAAACATGCAATCAAACCTGAAGATTTTTAATTAAGAAACAATACAGTTGTCAACTTATTCATACTTGGTGCTGCTAGCATTGAGCTCCAGCTGTCTCTGTTCCTCTAACATTCTTTCAACTTTATTCCTCATATTTTCCTCAACTTTCAAAACATTTTCTTGATAATAGTCATGCAACGCCACTACACCACCAACTCCAGCTTCCACCAGAACTCTCTCAACTGGATCAGGAAAACCATCCTCTTTCTGTTCCGATGCCACTTTTAATAATAATGCCATCCTTCTTAAAAAATGATCAGCCACATCTGTAAGTGTCTCTATGGCTATTTCCGATGAACTATGTAATCCAGTATGGGCTAATAGAACTATAACTGCATGTCTTAGCAAGCTATGCACTGTTGATGGCCTCAAATTTGTTACAGATATATAATCCTTGAACTGTGGGCTAAGAAGACCTGATTATTAAAGACACATGATTCACAATATGGAATATATTCTTTTAAATAATTTTACCCATCTGTACTTGGAGGTAAAAAATGAAATGGATTTTCAGCTTGTTTAGTATCTTTAGAATTTTCGGTGTCAATAGTTCCCAAATTCCCTAATGTCGTTCCATCTTCCTGTAAACAAAAATGATAATTAACACTAACAAAGAGTACATTAAACTCATACAACCGGAAGATTATATTTATCGTTACCATAGCTCTCATATGCTGGTGGAGATTTATAGTATTTAATACATGTAAATTACCCATTGGCAGCCTAAATAAACATTTGAAATGTTATAGACAGTTGAAAAGCATAATATTAATGTTATCTCTAAAATACTGACTAGTACAGGTACTGTTACCTGCTGCAGTACTTACTGTATAAACTCAGCCTGCTTGTCAATTCTATAGTCACAATCAGTACCGTTACTGTCATCCATAACTTGTCTCCAAACATTTTCAATAATATCAGGAGTGATAACTTCTTGCTTGTGAGTTTCTCTTGGAGGCAATTCACCCCACAAGGTGCAAGTAGCAGATCCCTTGCTGGATTTCATCCTAAACTTTCTTGTTATCTGAGTATTTTATACACAAGTTTATCGAAATACTATACAGTCGAGACTGAAAACCATCATACACACTTATGAAAGTACAGTCAATTTGCCGCCACAAGCGTCGCTGTGTAAAATCGAGATGTGACAATCCTCCTAAACTGTCCTGAACTTAAAAATATTTCGTAAGTTGTACACAGTCTTTAATAATGGCAAGCTATCCTTTGAAAAATGAAACGTTTATGGAACGTCGTAACTGCCACAATTTTATTGTGAAAGTTTATATGTATAGCAATAAACGCTTGATCAGGTTAGAATCAAATGCAAAAGTATCAGGAAAAAGTATTGCACATAGTTATAAGTGACATACGCGCCATCTAAAATAAAAGAGGAAGTAGTGAATGTTTGTACACCCGCTATTGGAATGTTTGATTTAAAGAGAATATAAAACTATCTCATTTTTAGAATATTTAAAGAAATGGAAAGCTCAGCAGCATCAGTTTTACAGCGTGCAGTTGAGATGGATAAGAAGGAGGAATACACAATGGCTCTGGTACTTTATCAAGAAGGATTACAAGCTCTAGTCAATTCTATAAAAGGTATCAGAGATTCCAGGTACACATTACGATGTTCATCATGATTGTTCAAAGAGTTAAACAGTTCTTAAATTGTACAGAAACAAAGGATGCTACAAAGAAAAAATACTTTCATGGAAAAGCTTCAGAGTATATGAATAGGGCTGAGAAAATTAAGGCCCTTGTCGAAGAGAGAAAAGCTATAGGAAATTATAGAGAACATAAAAAGGTTGAAGATGGTTCAACAGGAAATAGCTATGCTACTCTTTTTGGACGATTTTTGGATGAGACTGTCACTCATATACAGATTGAGGATCCGTATATAAGACTCCCTCACCAGGTTTGCAAAATGTTATTTATCTTCTGATATTAATTGCACATTCTATTATAGGTTTACATTATTTATTGTTTTTAGTGTCAGAACTTGGTCAGGCTCTGTGAACTGGCTGTACAGATGTGCAAATCACTTTCAAAGGTAACACTAATAACAACTCGTCATCCTGATGATGCAAAGCATCAATTAGCAAGACTCATGGAACTGAAGGAAAATATGCAATCTCGTTTGATTACATTTGAATTTTCCTTTTCCGATACATTGCACGATCGGAAGATTACGTATGTTCTCTTTAAGATTTGTCATTTAAAATAATTGAATTGATATAATTATAATTGTACCATTTCAGCCTGAGCAATGGATGGGTTATAAAAATAGGACGAGGATTAGATTATTTCAAACCACCAGGAGGAAAATTTGTTCTGGGGGCTTTTGACATGGAACTAAGGTCTTGTTTAGAAACGGCAGTGGATATCTATTACTTTCCCACTTTAGCTGGAAAACAATAGTATCTTTCAGTAGAAATTATTCTATTTTAAAGCAAAATCATGCTGAACCAATTGTGTATAAAATCACTATGAACATTTATTGTGATAATTTTAACGCGGTTAATTATTTCTAAGTGATATGTCATAAATATATATCGATCACAATTATTATATAGCGATAAAATGATCGTGTGATGACTTTACACTAGTAAAATATTTTTTATACAAAATATAAATTTATAAATTTTTATATAAAAAAATGCTATAATACATTTTCTTATTCCTTGTGTCTCAGTTATATTAGCCAATACTGTAATCGCACGCTTTGGCAAAGTCAATTTGCTTGGCTGCTTTTTTACAAGCCATTCTGAGAGATTTTGTATATTTGAGTAAACCCGCATCTTCATCGTCCGCATCAAGGATGTGATTCTTCTTGTATGAGGGAAGACAATCCGCACCTCCTACAGCGACGACCTGTCTAGCAATTTCCGGATCCACACAAAGTCTGGTCAAAGCAGCGGCAGCAGTCACTTCCAATCTTTGATAAGCATCCTCAAGACCTGGAGGTCGCATTCTCAAGAAACAGACAAGAGCAACGGAAGCTCGAGCTCTAGCTAAATGAGCGCGGGTTTCCGGTATTCTTGCGAGTTCACCAATCAGCGACGCGACTTGTTCCATCAGCCAAACGTTTCCACCTGCGGATTTTTTTACGCACTTCAAGAGTGTACGCACTGTATCATGTTCCAAAATGGGCGCTATGCATTTCCTGGATTTGGATAAATGATGTAAAGCTGCTGCTGCCAAAAGAAGGGTTTGTCCGCAGGACGTATTCTCAGCCAGCCGTGTCAGAGATTGCACCAGAGTATCCTTAAATGGTTCTAAATGTGGAAGACCTATGGCCTTTATCCAAGGCGCAGTGACTTGTACGACTAGAGCTGCAGCCTCCATTTTCTCAGTCTCCGGTGATGACTCAGTCGCAAGAAGATCAACCAGGATCTCAGGACCGCCATCTCGAGCAAACCATTCGATAGCTGTTGGACAACAGCATACACTGGCTAGCGCCCTCAAGGATGCGCTTCTCAAGTCGCTGGATAGACGTCCTGCCGATAGAAGAGAAGTAAGGAGGGCTCGTACTCCGGAACAGCGGGCTATGCTGCTTCCTGCTCGTGATCCTGCCAATCCTAAAGCCGTCAATGCTGCCAGGGCGCCACGCGCTGCACTGCCTCCTTCCCGAGGAGCTTCCTCTAGGCCACGCACTACTCTCTGCAAACGGATAAATTTATTCCATGTCAAGAATAACATTTCAAAGCCTTAGGTATCGAATACCTACCTCTATATAGAAGTCTAGTCTCGTATCTAAGGCTCTGTCCACGTCATTTCTCAAACTTTCCAACTGGGCAATTATTGTCCGCAGACTAGTAGGTTGTATTCTTCGCGGAGGAGGTGCCCCAAGCTCAGAAAGTACTTGAAAAGCATGTTCCTCAATGGATCTGAGAAGTTCTCGCTCGGATCTAGCATTCTCTAGATGCGTCACTTTACTAAAATAAGAAACATTCGATAATCAGTATTTCCTTATTCACCTGTCCTTACTCACAAGCTTATCACCATAAAAATACACATACTCAATCACCAGCTCATAATGGCGATCGAATTTTTCCGCCTTGACAAGAAGTCTCGTAGCTGCGGCAGTTGCCGAGGACGTAAGCAACCTCAGATCTCTGGTCTGAAGCTCCTCGGACAACGGTTCCTGCAGCTGTCTTCTAGGGAGTGCCTTGCTCTGAAGAGTAGCAGTGCACTCACCCTCGGTTTCCATAGCAAGATCACCCAACCAAGCCCTCACAGCATTGAGCTGTCTAAAACTACCAGTATCCTCCAAAGTCCTCGCCAAAGATTCCATCCTCGTAGAACCATCTTCTTCATGGCTGTGTCCAGCCGAAGAGTCACATCTCCTGGCAATCCCTCCAGTAACATCAGCATCCTCAGGTGGTTCAGCGGCGTATAAAAATTCACCAAGACATTCCTCGACAAGGGAAGATACAGAAATACCACCGGAAGTGTCACATCCACCAGCATCGTCAGTTCTAAAATATCAAACAAACTCAGTTATAAAATTAAAAAACCCAATAAAATATTTTCATACAGATTACAATATTTTACCAACCTCAAAGGAACCATACTAATTTCTACTACAGTCAACTACATGTCATTCCTCTGATTTCCTGGAGCTAAGTGAAACTCTTAGACTACCAACTGCCGCATACTTGGAGTCCTCCGCGAAAAAAATGCAATCACACGATTTAACAGCTACACGCAGTCCATTACAGGTACAACGCTAGCACACGCGGGCTGACTAATCGACCCAGTCCGGATGTATCATTAATCCTAGGTGACTAATCCAAGAACTCCGAGTTTGCGGTACAGCCGCGCACTACCTCAAAATTCTTTCTACATTCGCTGGCAAAGAACGTGAATCGTTGCCCAGCAGCCGCTACTGCTTCACTAACGCTACTGCGATCCTCGTCTCCTTCTTCGATCCACCAGCTACAGACTTTCTTATACCACGCCGTATTCCTAAGATACTTAGTGCTGCCCCTACGTGTTCCTCTTACATTGACTCACGTACTCGAACAGACTGAACACACGAAGTTGAATGCATCAAGTGTAATTCGAATGAAAAAATATTAATTGTTCAACTAGGCAGTACTCATGATCTAAGAATGCATTTGAAATGTCAGACAAGACTCTGTATATCAATACCGTAATTCGTAACCAACTTACTTCATTTGGTGCACTAGGTACGTAGATTATAATAATATATATGCTAGTGGATGCGTCCTCTATACGAATGGAACTCCCTGTACTCAAGCATTGTCTCCTTGCGTCGTTTAGAATACTAATGAATCGATGTACGAATATAAGCTTACGGTTTGGCCTGCCATAAAAATGCCAAGCGGCACTTTGTATTTCTTTACTATTGATTTCGTCGTATATGGGCATGCAGACGGCTGACACATATAATTTTTTAACGGTTGAAAACTGATAGTTTGGAAAACATTAGGAAATTCGGTCAAAATGTAATAACTCGTTGATATCCGACCGTTATCATTAGATTTTTCAGTTTGTTCAAGCATTGAACGATAAGCTATTATACATATCTGTCAATGCAATGGACAATATGAAGTCTGACGGTATTCAATTTGTCATACTGTAAATGTGTCAGAAGCGTTACGTTTTAATACATAAAGAAATAACAACGGAAGCGCCTTACGCGACGCATTCCTATCGCTTGGCTCATATTTTCGTCGCAATGAGTTATCGCAAGGCGCATTCTCTGTGTACAGTTTCAATCGTAATAACAGATACAGCTCCCACTTCTCTTATGAGCGAAGCAAATTCGAAAATTGGCTATTAAATATTTTTCGATGTGATATACATGAAAAAGAAGAACGACCATCCCAGAGAATAACATTTCGGTCTTGGGTGCATGTTCAATATCTGCCAATTATATTTAAGCGTATACTCACTGATTAAAACAGAGTGGATTAAGCCGAGGTCGAATTCTACAAGCTAGAGAATCATTCTTGATCCTTAAGGATGACTGCTTAGGTGTGGATGTGTGTGCAGGATGCGGCGGTACTTCATTGTCTTTCCAGGGTGACTCCAGCCGCTTAGGATATACTCGTTTGCTACGTCTTCTATCTCGGGGTCTGTTGGTTCGCCTTCTTCTGGGAGTACTATTTCCGCAGATACCAGGACTCTCGGATCTCTCCGAGTCGGAGAAACCAGAGTCCTGACTCCGATGACCATGACTGTTAGGACTGTAGGATCTGTCCTGGGATACAACTTCTTCGTGAGGCTCCTGTGCTATTGCTCCTGGACACGACGTCTCGTTGGAGTTCGTTTTACTCCTGATAAAGGAAATAATCCTTAATTGATCATTTAGATAATAATTTTTAAAACTCACATTGATAGCCCATCCATATCCTTCTCCATCTGAGGTGACGGAGTCCTAATATCCGGTTGCTGCTTGGAATCCTCTTCACCAATCCTGATTGCAGTGATATTGCCAGTTCGGTGCAATCCATCCGTCGAATCGTATCCACGTAAACTTTCTTCACCGTCGTCAGCTGTCGCATTAAGATTGCAATAAAAACTAGGAAGCGATCTCGGCTGTTCATCTCTATGTGGAAAAGGAGTCTGTCCCACATCCTGAGAAGCCATATAACTCCAAAACACTTTGCTTTGATGTCTTTTAAAACCACTCATCTTGAGACTTGCACTATATTTTTATTAAAAAATTCAATTAACAGGTTTGACGCCCAACAATGACACTTCAAAACGAAACAAAGCTTCCTGTAGCGAAACTCCAAAGTAATGGAAGAAGAGTCTACACGAAGTTTAATAAGCAGAGTTCATCGGGATGTTCATCACTGCTCACTAGAGCACAACGACCCACGTACCGGTCGCGTGGCGTAGGCGCCTTATGGTATCCGTAGCCCCACTAACAACCCCCATGCGAGTAATACATTATAATCCCCCTCGAAACCACCAGAAGAAATTCAAAACAACCCGACTTTAGATCGTCTTGAAGTTCAGCGCGCGACTGACTTCACGGGACTTCCGACTTTCCGGGAGGAGGAGTTGACCGTATCCCTTCCCTATCGGAAAGACGACCTATCACTCCTGGTCCCCCCTTCCCCCAGCCAGGTGTCGCGTCGTGTAAGCCAAGCCAAGTCCCTATGAAAATGTGACCCCCCCGTCAACCCCCAAAGTATTGCAGTCGTATAGGCATCCTGAAGGTTTGGCATGTGTTCACCATGTGTAACCGACAAACCGTACCCTCTGTACTATATATATATGGGAATATGTTCACCATATAGAGAGTCACCATTTATTGAATGGGACCCTCGAGCGGGTTCCACAGTGGCGTATTCGTCACCCCCCATTTGCATTTCCATGGGGGAGGATACAATAGTGTAGAATCATCATGGAAATCACGCCAATGGTGTTTGAGTGCCAGGTGTGACTCCCGTTTCTCCATAAGGGGTCGGTTTTTTTATTTTCCCCACCGTGGAACCCTCTTTGCACCCCTAGGCATTGGGGCACGCGCCACTGGGAGCATCTGCGAGCATAACTATGTATTTCGTCCATGTGGGGTGTAGAAATATACATGCCTTCGTACGATATCATCTCTTGGGTTTTGCATTGGCTTGGATCTGGATTGACGCAGATCCGTAATATGTATAAATGCTGAAAGCATAATAAAACATCTTATAATGCGTTGAACTTTACAAAATGTCAAGGCTAATTGCTTAGAATGCCTATCTAGTATTATAAAAATTAAAAGTAATCTAACAGAACCATTACAATATTTAATGCATTCAATTCATTAGCAGTTGCGCTTTCAGAAGACTGAATGCATCTCTCGATATATATAGATAAGCCCGTACATACTTTTACACTATTTTTAAAGAATTTTGAAAGCCTATGAGAAGCATATGTGTATATATATATATATAAGCTTGGAGCCAGAAGGGGTCGGCCGTAGGACCCCTATTGTCCCTGGATGAACGTAATGGGGGACAGCTGTAATAGACCGTTAGAGAGTAGAGAGTATATATCGATAGGTCTGTCCTTCTTTTAAATAGCCCACAGCACCAAAAGCAATTCTATTGTGCATTCATTTCTTTTCTCTTCAAAGAAACAACAGACCGCCATATTTAAATACAAGTTGGCATTGGGCTTTAAATCTACATTACGTGGGTATACTTTGAAAAAACATTTTTACTTCAGCCCTCTGAGCAAATGCCAAAGCCAACCGAATTTTGTATCGATGAATATTTTCACAAATTAGTTAGTGAATTCCTAAACATAACGAATTTTCCATAATTACACCACATTACTTTTAAACGAGCTACAATTTTCAGGGATAAAGTAATCCCTTTCTAAAGCGACCTACTAATCCTGGCTGTTAAAAACAGCATATTTACATATATACCACCCCACTAATCACCATCGCGAAAAAAAAGACAACACTCCTTACATACATTTTTTTAGTGAACAGGGAAGGAAGAAGAAGCATGTATTTCGATATCTACAGCCTTCTTGTTTACTTCCTGAGTGCCAGAAATACACATCTACAAGGTAGGAGTAATGGATGTACCTTCCAGAGTAAAAGAAATCGCATTGTCCATGAAAAATACAAGGTTTTGTACGCGCACGATATGCGGTATGCTAATTCAACAGAAGGCGTCATTTTATGATTCATCGATGTAACCCACAATAAGCCATTCTTAATAAAGAATCACCTGTCAAAGTAAAGAAAGTTTTAAGCAGGTATTTCAATAAGTATAATATATATACCCGTAGAACGGATAACAGGATGTTGGAAATTGTAAAGGATATGATAAGAATTATTTGTTGCAGTCAAAGCATATAGTCCTGTGTTATCGCGCAGGATTCTTGGCGCCTTTCGTTGCGGCAGGTGATTGTCGTTGAAATAAGTCATTGTACTAGCACTATTTTTGAAATAGTACTATAATACATTTTAGATAATCAAACAATTCATGTTCTATGTACTGGCAGATAAGCTTTTGACTTCCTTAAAAGGAATCGAATTGGAATCTCGTGCCCTGAGCAGCGCGTGGGCAAGTGGATCCCAAGTCTGTCGCATGATTGGTGTAAAAGAACATTCTAGTATTTTATGCTGCTAGATAGAGAACTCTGCTGTTAATTTCGTCGATTAGATCTTGTTACGGAATTGGCTAGTATTGATCACGTCCAGTTGGTAGACCAATGGAAAAAGCGAACTGGAGAATTATGTGGGTTGTGGAGGAGACTTTAAGGTTATGATCCAACTTTCAGCGCCTCCTACAAGACCAACGAGTGTGAGACTTTGCGGTATTCGTTTCGTTTGGAAGAATACGTATCCCGGCATTGCTTTGTGAATTGTATTTTTCTGCGACGAGTTAAAATGGTAACACACAGTGATTTGTATAATGTAATTTATAAGGCTGAAAATTCTACTGGTAATATCTCTATTCAGTTATTATTTCTGTGTGAAGAGAAATATCTTTTGGTGGAAGATTATCATTTTCACAGAATGAGGTGACAAATGGCGCACATGTGTCTCTTGGAGCAGGAGCCACTCCTCAAACAGATTCGAAAATTATTTTATAATGAATTTAGATGTAAATATAGTTGGACGATATATCCAGAGAATTTTTTGTCACGATACTATATGCTATTATTAGGAAATTCGTGCGCTGCATTTTTCGTTAACGTTATTGTTTATGTGAGACTTCCATGGGTTTCTAGAAACAATAATTTATGCTTACCCATATAAATTTGTTTTTCTTAGGTGTCTTTAAATCCTGTGAGGATCCTCAAGCATGAAGCTGAAGAGGAGAAGGCTGAGATTGCCAGGTTGAGTTTGTTTGTGGGTGCCATTGCTATTGGAGATTTGGTAAAATCTACCCTTGGTCCTAAGGGAATGGATAAGATCCTGGTTTCCCATGGACATTCTGCTGGGCAGGTTCAGGTAACCAATGATGGTGCCACCATTTTAAAGAGTGTAGGAGTTGACAATCCTGCTGCCAAGATTCTGGTAGATATGTCCAGAGTTCAAGATGATGAAGTTGGCGATGGTACAACTTCTGTAACTGTCTTAGCTTCTGAATTGCTGAAAGAAGCAGAAAAATTAATTGAGCAAAAGATACATCCTCAAACTATCATTACTGGATGGAGGCAAGCCACTGCAGTGGCTCGTGAAGCTTTGCATAATACAACAGCTGATAATTCTGCTGATCCTGAACGCTTCAGAGAAGATTTATTGAACATCGCTAGAACTACACTCAGTTCTAAGATCCTCGCACAGCACAAAGAGCATTTTAGCAAGCTTGCTGTTGATGCTGTCTTGCGTTTAAAGGGTTCTGGAAACTTGTCAGCTATTCAGATAATTAAGAAACGAGGTGCTACTTTAGCAGATTCTTTCTTGGACGAAGGATTTCTGTTAGATAAGAAACCAGGAGTTCATCAACCACAAAAAATCACTGATGCTCGCATTCTTATTGCCAACACTCCCATGGACACTGATAAAATTAAGGTTAATTTTTAAATACCTTTATGAGTAATCATAATACAATGGACATCAAATAAAATGGAATTTCCTTCAATAGGTATTCGGTTCAAGAGTTCGCGTAGACTCAATGGCGAAAGTCGCTGAATTGGAAACAGCTGAGAAAGAAAAAATGAAGGATAAGGTGGACAAGATTATAAAACACAACTGCAATGTATTTATCAACAGGCAGCTGATCTACAACTACCCCGAACAACTATTCGCAGACGCAGGAATCATGGCGATCGAACATGCCGACTTTGACGGAATTGAGCGACTAGCCCTTGTCACAGGGGGTGAAATCGTCAGCACGTTTGAACATCCCGAGATGGTCAAATTGGGAAAATGTAGTTTGATCGAACAGGTATGTAAATTTCTATATTCGATAACTCAATATAATAAAAACAATATTAATCACATTTAATTTCAGGTCATGATCGGCGAAGATACGCTCCTACGTTTCTCAGGTGTACCTCTCGGAGAAGCTTGCACCGTCATTATTCGCGGAGCTACTCAACAGATTCTAGACGAAGCCGAACGATCTCTACACGACGCACTTTGCGTATTGGCAGCCACCGTACGGGAATCACGCATTGTCTACGGAGGTGGTTGCAGCGAGATGGCAATGGCTTGTGCCGTTATGAAATCTGCAGCTGCTACTCCCGGCAAGGAAGCTGTTGCTATGGAAGCTTTCGCCAGAGCTCTCCAACAGCTACCTACTGTCATCGCCGATAACGCTGGATACGATTCCGCACAGTTGGTGAGCGAACTGAGAGCTGCTCACAATTCTGGTTCCAGCACTGCTGGTCTAGGTAAATATATCTATCGTTTTTATCATTTTCCTTCTCTTCAAGAATACATTCATGGTTAATAATAATTTATTTCGTTTTTATCATAGATATGGATGCGGGTAAAGTAGGCTGCATGAAGAAGTTGGGCATCACGGAATCTTGGGCCGTCAAGAGGCAGGTACTTCTCAGTGCAGCTGAAGCCGCTGAAATGATTCTTCGCGTAGACGATATTCTACGTGCTGCACCCAGGAAGCGAGTAACGGACCGTGGACGCTGCTAATTCCTAAATTCCCATTATTTACTTCCATCAAATTCGTTTCCGTTTATCCAGCTTCTCTCATTTACACTATTGCGCCGACTTCGATGGAATGCGTTTGGAATTCTATATATATTTCTTATTATACGCCTAGTATTCGACAGATTATTTCATCCGCGCGTTAACGTTCCATTTAAAACAAGTAATGTGTGACAGAACGTTAATTAAATAAGCACGCATTGTTGTGATTAGCATTTTTTATAACAATACAATAAGATTATTATTAATAAATAAATGCCTCAATCAATGTCATAGATCGCATTGTTACTTTGTATTATAATACAGAAATATTTAATTATGTTCCATGAGGTCTGGAAGTTATAGCATTTAGCTCTATTTCATAAATATGGAATAACTTAAAAAGTAATATTTCAATTAATAACAGGTTTTCAACAATCTAACTGATTATCTCATACAGAGAAAACCAAGCGAGCTTCATTTTGAACTGTGATTGATTAGTGCAATTGCACGGATTAATATGCAAACCGAAGTTTTTGATCGTATCCCACTTTATCCAGACTAGGATTGCAGGCATAATTAATCATAGGAGGTGGACCACACATTAATACAATGGTGTCTGGTGATGGAGGATACATATGCTCGGAAATCATCTCAGCATTTATATATCCAGTACTGTATGGCCAATCCTGGCTACTCGTGTCAACAGTATACCAGATTTTCACTTGTTCACTATGTTTCTTAGAGATTTCATCAAGTTCATTCCTTAATAGAATGTCTTTCTCGGTCTGATTAGCAAATAGTAAAGATACTTTAGTATGGTCTTCAGGATCTTTGATCATTTTTCGAATAAGCTGTAGCATAGGTGTGATGCCAGTTCCTCCAGCAATCATTACCACCTGGAGAAGTTTGATGAAATATAACATCTACCAACAGATAAATAAATATAAAACTTACGTATTTAACAGTGTACTCGTTGGGAGGTTCCTTTCTCAGGAGCTTGATGGAAAATTTGCCATTTCCATTATAGATCAGACGCCCAGAGGGTCCTCGGAAGTCGACCGTTTCACCAATTTTAAGACTTTCAAGGTGCTGAGACATTTTTCCACCTTCAGGGAATTTCGGGTGAACATTCTTGAAGTATATCTGAAAATTGATAGAATGCATAAATTAATGTGGTTAAATGTTTTAACTCAGTAGTATTTCAATAATTACCTTGATGACCAAGTCCACATAGCCATGATCATCGTCACTGGAAACTGGTGTGTAAGCACGTATCACAATTTCATCTCCAATTTTAGCTGTGAGATGAACATGCTGTCCAGTCGGAAGACCCAGAATGTGTTCCGGAGTAGGCAAACCAAAACGAAACCTTCTAGTGTCATGACTAAGAATCTCTTTTTCGACTAATGGCAAACTATATTTGACAACTGGATTCACCAGCAAAATTGGATTCTTCTTCTTTCCATTTTTATAAGATTGATAAAGCTTGATAACCAAACCAGTAGCTAGAACAGTTCCAACTGCAGCCAAAAGGGGCAGTATCTAAAAGAAAGAAATGAAATAAAATTAGAATTAACTTCATTCGCAACACCATACAAACCTTCACTGCTATTATTAAATATCTATCACACTAATTAAAGTTAAACTCTTATACTACAAAAAGAAGTACCAATACCCAAAACATTATCATCAAATAATAAATCGTTCAACTAAGTACTCGTAACTTCACGGCCTACAGTATGAGCACATTGTGATAAGAATTACGTTAAAAAACATATATGTACGATTATCAGTAATGATCCACGAGGTTACATAAATGACTACAAGAAACAGGAGATAACACTGAGCATAATCTAACAAACCATATCACATATTTAATCACATGCACGAAAAATGATCAAATGGCACTTAACATGTCCAAAGAAAAAGTTTTATAAGCTCATATTTTATTTACCAGCGCTCGCGGATTTAACATGAGGTGCTGCTAGCTCGCTGGCACGTGGTTAGCGAATCTAAAAAACGTGTCAAGCGCAGCAGGTTCTTAAAATCACAGATTGAACAAGAAAAATGTAAAGATCACCGGTTTTCAATACTAAAGTCCTGTATACGACAAGATTCAATAAACAGTCGAATATTAAAGAGAATTTCTGAACGCTAGATGAAGATAAGGAGTATATTCTACGGAATTCAATAACTGACCATGCGAAAGAAAGTTCAAGGAAAAAGAAAAGTTAAACGTGCGTGTTGCGAGATACCGTGAGATAATAAACCGGCAAAGCTAGACCTAAAAGTATAATACCAGAGCGCTTCCTTTAAAATAGATCGGGTTCACGAGTGAACCCGATCTTAGAACGGTAGATTCTATTTATAAATGGAGACGTAATGTTCTGAGAGTAATAGCATAGGAGAAGAACAAATATCTTTATACGTACTGCCGATGATGAACTCTCCTCTACTGTAGAAGACATCTCAAGTAGACATATATCATATGCATGAATACTATACAAATGAAATACTAATTTGGAATGGATGGAATTTCTCGGTACAGTTTCTTTTAGCACAGCCTCATTGGTCCTCACGTGATCCTAGTGTATCACAAACTGACCGAAGCAATATGAATTCTTCGCATAATATTCAAATGATAGCTATAAAATACTGGTTAGATAACATTGAATGTAAATGATTTTTCTTCGTGTTTATAATTTACATATCTTATTATTTTTTGAATGAATCAATCCGTCATTATTGATTGTGACAGAACTTAGGATAGATATATTGTTATTCCTCCTGTATTATCATACAATTTGTAATAACGTTAGGATGTTTCTTAATCAGATGAAAGGTATGATATTAACTTATGGTAATCAGTACTAAAACTATTCTTAGCGCGGACGCATTTTAAATGCGAAATTAGCATATTCCCAAAGGTGCAATTTTTAGTACTTTCAAAATTCAAGAATAAACTGCAAGTGGAGATTTCAAAAAGTGAAGGGTGTTTTTGAAAGTGGGCCCATTGCAATTTGATCTGTACCAGCCTCTTGCATGGACCATTCTAAGTTTCTGCATAGAGAGATCTTTCAAAATATCACGGAAAAAGCCCTACACCCAGCGCTTTTCGAGATACAGCTGATTTTCAAATTACATTCGGAATCATTTTATCGTAGAAAGTTTAGTGGTTGTCATAGAGATGGCGATATTTATCACGTGTGGAGACAAGCACACTATTGTATTACCGACCGAGCCAAGGCAACACCGAGTCCTTTCCCACTGAGTTTGCTCGGTTAGACGTAAGCAGAGGCTTGACATACCGACGGGAAGTTAGCGCGGGAAAATTAAAATGTATATGTTTATAATGCCTAAAAAATTGCTCCTTAAATGCTCCATATGTTTCCGTAATTGCTCCACTACTATTGTGCAATGATTAATAAATATTCATTAAAACATATATTTTTTATTATTGTTGAAATTCCAAATAACGAAGCAGATTTTCATATGATTTTCTTGATGAATTAATTGCTCCCGATTTGCTGCCAATCGCTCCGAAATTAATTTTTCATTTAATTAAAGCATCGTTAAATAATAAGTAAAATTTGATTTTCACTTAGCTCGATTGCAAACGTAAACAATATGATTGATTTTCGAACACACCTACGACAGCTGCGTTCGAAGATCAGCCAGGAGTGCGCCAGCATCGTTGCCTCGGTTCATTTTCGAACACACTCGTGACATGTACGTTCCAATGACTACGTTTCCAAGCTCAGAATTTAAAGGAAATGAACCAATCGTGCAACGTTCGAGAAGACGAATGTGTACGTCGATCTCATTTAAATCCTTTACGCATGAGTTTTAGAAACGATTAACCAATCATGTGTAAGTTCATCTTGCTGAATCCGTACGTGTAAACTTAGGGTGTATTCCGAAACTCAACTACGATTGCGGTTCGGATGGTTGAGTTCGGTTCGAACAGCGCTATCGTTCGGACGTACCCTACCTTTGTTCTCGCAGTTTTATTTGAAGTGCTTTACTTAATAGTTGAGTTTTTGAAATTGCAACGAATATTATTCTTATAATAAGGGAAACTTACATCCTAAGTGGAATTTTTGACTTTCATACGTTTATTTACTTATCACTAATAAGGAGCAATAGAGTGCTCCTCTTTTCTCCCCACCCTCGGGGAGCGGGATCTGCCATAGTGACTTCAAGTGCAAAGCATTCTTAACTTCTGCAAAGCAAGCACATCCACCAAGAGCTGCCTGGACGCATTGGCTGCGTAATCTGTGCCTGAAAGAAGGAAGAAACGGAGGGAAACACATTGCTGAGGCTGCATGACGACATTTCGACTTGCTAGAGCG
>JARQSW010000169.1:25760-47430 GCA_030142375.1 Calameuta pallipes
TCCGCCTGCTCCCACTCGCCGAGCCCTGCGCGACAAAGTTGCGCGCACACAATTTTGGACAACTTCGAGTACTTCTAAATATGCTTGGCCAAAATTTTCGATTTCTAAGCGTTAATATTTTACATAATTGACTTAATTAATTATTTTAATATTCCAAACACCTAATTTATTAATATTTCAATTTGAATGTAATTCATTTTCGATATTCTATAATTTCAATTCAATTTTTATTCACTCCGTATATTCTGCGAGATTTTTATTTAGCCTCAATTTTATATTTTGAATAAATTTTGAAATTAAATCAAGATCCTATAATATTTAGTAATATTGAAAAAATAAATATATAACAAACACTTTCTTAAAGATGTCTTACAAATGTTTCAACAATAGGCTTTTTCAATAGTTCTTGAGAAGTTCTATCGTTCCCGGTCTCGTTCTAAGGGTTGCTTTGGGAACCACCAATCGATTAGGCATGATAAAAAGTTAAAACGTTAAAGTTGTCCGGCTAACTTCACTGAAGTTATGTGTCGATAACCCTATGAGACATGGCAGGGTAATACCAATTTATGGTAACACGTTGGCAAGTGTCATTACGTATAAACATCGTTTTGGATAACAATAACTGATCCGAGTCGCAACGTGTGCTCTCCTAATTATAACAATTTGCAAACACGTAAGGAAGCAAAACCTGGAGCGAAACAAAGATTTTTTAATAAAATTGAAAACAAATTGCGGAGCAAAATGGAGCAGATTGAGAGGAATTAATTCATTTAAAAAATCATATGAGAATCTGCTTGGTTATTTGAAATAGCAAATATATGAATATTTTTCTGTTTTAATGAATGTTTTTTAATCATTCTATAAAAGCAGCGGAGCAATTAGGAAAATATAACTTGTTGATCAAGTGGGTGGTTTATACTTGTGGCTGATGGTAATGTATGTACATAGGACTGTCACATCATCTCTTGGCAGTCAATGGTAGCTAATGATTATTCACATGCTGGAAAGTAAAAAAAAAATATTAAAAAGAAAGGAAGTTACATTGTGGCAGAGTGGAATGTGCGTTGTGTTGATTTTCTGAATATTTTCCATTTGAAGTGTCAAATGGCTGTTTTGCACCGAGCTTTGTTCACGTGGTTTAATCTTCTCATTTTCCTGATCCTATTGGTGTTGCGCCTAGATTTGAGAATACAGTGGAACTGGTTTATCGTATTCATTCCTATGTGGCTCTATGACAATATTCTCCTGATTTATATTGTATTTAATATGATATCACATTGCAAAAATGGACACGACAGAGCCAGCAGTTTGAGGAGAAAAGTAATTTTATTTATTGACTCTTCTTACCTCATATTATATTTTTACGTATTTCTTCGATACTCAGATTATAGATCATAGTCTATGTTGTATTATAAATAAAATTGTTTCAGGCTTGGTACATGGCAGCTGTCTTAATGAAACTCAGTGCTCAGATATTAATTTGTTTGAAATTGGAAGCACCGCATTGGAATCTACCTGCCAAAGCTGTGCTTGCTCCTTTTTGGCTACTTCTGCCTGCTTTGGCTGTAGATGTTTTTGTACACCTGATACATCATTCGAGGTATTGACCATGGGTTATCTAAAATCTATGACATCGCAACCAACTAAATCTACTTCTTATGAAAAATTGATTTGCAACATCATCGCTACACAAAATATTACAAGAAAAGTTGAGCTCGTTAAATTCCACAGTCATATACTTCTCATACATTTCTTGCAATATGCATAATGTAAAATGTCGGAGAGCACTTGTGGCTTCGTCACTTGAAATGACAATAGTGAAAATAGTAACAATAATACAAAAGTAATACGTAACATTGCATATGAGACTTTTTGAATAAAACAGACTAGCGTTATGCAAATAAAATGAGAAACACTCAGAGAGAAGGAATCCTTCAATAGTTTCTCTCTTTCCTCCAAGAGAATAACGCTAATGATATACGAAATACTATTGCGTAATGAAACGTTGGAGAAGCCTAGGAAATCGTTTCCATCAAGTACCCACTCATAACGGTCGTCTACTCCGCAGACGTCAATATTTTTGAGAACGATTTCGGGTTTGTTCTATCTGAAGTTGGCCTGTGTAACAAGTTGTGGTCACAAGATTGGGGATTGGCTCACTATAAATATACGCGTTACTCCAAGGATGAGTAGAGCACAGATATAAATAAGCCACACTAAGTTGTTCTTCATTGGCAAAAGGATTGTCATTAGTGCAGAACAGCGATTTTCAATAGTGCAATTGTTCTGATATTGGATCAATTAATAAACAGAACTTACTATGCTATGTGAAAGAAACACACTGTGATAAACATCATCAGCCGTCAATCATCAGGAAGCTTCAAAATAATTTGTGAATAATTTCAAATTGATTACACAATACTACCCGATGGCGATCTTCCCGTTATTTTCATTGTATAAGGGGTAATTGTTGTGCAAGTTATTTATCACGTAAGAACCGGTTTAACAGCATCACCTTTCAAGTCTTCGATTAAAAGAGATACAGTAAGTCAATATTACAATTGGATGAGCAATTTGAAGTATTACCTGTAAACTGTAGAGATCAGCTTTATTGCAGTCGGAAAGTACGAATTGTGTTTTAGTGGTTGGACTGTCAATAATTTAACACGGATATAATGAGATTGTTTCTAGTAATCGCACTCGTTAATATTATTTAATGATAATTTGCAGATGAGCATACAATTATTTCTATTCCTGTGCTTGTTACTGATTGCCGGAGTAATAAATTATGCCAATGGAGCTGTTATGGTGCGAGAAGTACCTGCTGGTCATTTGGCAGAACTCCCCTGTTTAAGTAGCGACGAAAATCATCGTTTTATGTTCTGGCAATTGACAGATAATCGACACATCATTGGCCCTGGTAATCCTCTCGATTCAGAGAAATACAATTATGAAGTTCTCACTGGAAAACTCTACATAAGGGTAAATGAACGGGATAGTATATCTTTCTACGAATTTGCACTAAGTACAGAAAAATTTTTTTTTCTCGTTCTCAGGGTGTTTCCACTGCAGAATCTGGCTTCTATAAGTGCGTATCAAGAGGAATAGCCGATAATTCCGCTATCAACATTCACGTGGTGGAATTGGTCGTTAAAAAGGATTGGGAAGATCTCTGGGAGAATGATTTTGAGGTAATGACGGCGTTAGAAAAAATTATAGAAAGATAGTCTCTATGGCGCATCTCACATTTGCAGACGAACTTATTAAGAAGTATGGCTGCAGTGATGATTATAGTTCTGACTGTGGCAGTTATACTATTCATCGTTATATTGAAAAGAAAGAAGAATCATCACTTCTTTGGTAAGTCTCATTCTTCCCATGTTATTATCACATTCGTGACATTAGTTAACGATTGTATGCTTTCAGAGATGCAGGAGTCCAGAGAGAACTCACCAGCGAGATATAAACCTGAGGTACAAAACTTACCATCCGTGGAAGTTCCAACATCTTTGAAATCCGGAGGAATTGATAACGTCGTGATGGACGTTGACTTTCCCAAGGTTTTCAAACAAATGCAAAAGGAACAGGCCATCCCGTAAGATCGGACAATAGTCACTCTAGCTTGTTTTTTATCCTTGTACTCACAATCAGTTATATCTATCGTTTACAGAAAAGATTAGAACTTTATCCAATGATAGAATTTAGCACTTTGGCGTACAAATTCAAGAGCAGAAATATTATAATTGAAGCCTTTGAAAAAAAAAGCAAAGCTGTCTGTTAAGGAGAAAAATATTTTTGTTCCAGTAATGTAAGAGTTAGTATAATTAAATTTTATCTGATAAGACAAGAAAACGTATTATTCTGCAAATTTCGAGAAGACGGGTCTATTATTAATTTAATCGTAAATAAATAGTATAGCTTCTATGATTGTGACGTACTGGCAATGCCAGTCGTAGTATCCATCATAGTGTCATCTCCTTCGCCCTCTTCGTCATCTTCCTCCTCTTCCTCATCCTCTGGTTCGACCTCGGTATCCAGGAGGCGGATTTTCCTATTACTCTCGCTTAAAATGGCCGCGACTTTTCGTGGTCCACTCACGGCCAATCGCCTCGCGGAGATACCGTGGAACGGTCGTGGCCAGGATGCCCCACTTATTAGTTCTCCTAATTCTATTATGACTGTACCTGGCTCACCGAATAGTCGTGGATGATTAACTGGCAATTGGATCAGAAAGGACGCGTGGCTGTGCTGATTTAGGAGCAACAAACTTAGGAAGTCCTGGGAGTAAAATTGCAGATCCGTTATCGTTGTTTCACTTTTGCTGTAAATTCCTGTGAGAAACGATATTTAATTAATAAAATTAATTGCCAATTATCCAATTTCAATTACTTATGCTGACCTTGTCTATGATCCACGTTGATTACTGCTGATTGCAGAGAAAGCGTTGCTGGTTCTGTGGGATTGCTTATTATTTTGAACAACCTAAGAAGCTTTCGGTCAGTCTTAACAAATGCGATCTGTAAATTTCCTTCGTCTGTGACCATCTGCGATAAGATTAAGGATTTGGAGGATGGCAGAGTCGTCGTCAGAACTGTGAAATGTTTCACTAAGCCTTGATAAGCTTCCTTGTAAACTCCTCCAATGGCCTCGACCAATTTTATGTGGGATTGAAGCAGTGAATACGACAGATCCTGTTTGATTATCAGGGGATGATCCTGGAGGCATTGATTTTCATCCAGCATGGATGCCCACTCGCTTCCCTCGGGTGTTAAAAAAGTTTGCAGCGGCTCCCGACGAAGGTACTGGCCCAATTTCTCCAAATTCACAACTTTTCGTCCACTGGTGTTGGATCCTGTCTTATCAAAGCCTCTCAGAAACTCTGCAATGAATGTCAGTTCCTGTTGACTGACTCTGCTTGCTTCTGAAGGTACTCTCTCATCGATTAGTCTCAGTATAACAACATATAACCATCTGAAACAAGGTATAACAGTTGATCTTACAATTGGTAATTGTTTTTGAGCAATTGGTTACGCAGTACCTAAAGAATGCCTTGTAATCTCGCATACTGTGATCTATAACTTGCTGTATTTCTGGAGCTTTAGCGAGAAATGCTTGAGCAGCACGTAAAGCATTTATTATTGGGGCTTCGTCCTTAAATCCCAAAGCTTCATAAGGCCCACCTAGTCTGGCCATCCCTCGCATCTCAGCTAATTGGTATACCAGTGCCATTCCTACACTTGTTAAATGCTTCAATACTAGTTTCTGTAAAATATTTTAAGTTACGTGGCTCTATTTTTTTTATTCCATTCATGCTCGTGGTATTTGGTAGAGACCTGTATATTGCTATAGCACATTTCGATGCTGTGTCCTAATTTTTTAAGACCTTTCTCAGTTAAATCCCGCAGTAGGAAATTTTCTAGATTTGGTGTGGGGATACCGATCATCAGTAATTCTAGAAAATCAGCAGCAACACCTCCAGGGGGTTGCGTTTCAGCATATCGGGCTAGTTTTTCATCCATTTCTAAAAGTATTGTTTCCCATGCCTCCGAGATGGCCATTAAAGTGCGTGAAAGGTAATCCATGAGGTACTCTATTTTTGCTTGCGCTTGGGCAACCTTTAAGAATGCTCCACTTTTTTCCAGCAATGGACAAGACAGTTTTGTCACTTCGATACCATTTTCGTCTTTCCAGGATATCCATATAGATTTTCCTAATCCACCAGAAATTTTCAGAATAGGACCCCTGCCTACCTCAATCGTTCCACAGTAGAACATTCCAAAAACATGCATGACAACGTTCCCATTATCTTGTCCAAGCTGTAAGAAATTTCTTCATTAAAGAATATGACATCTATTGACATAAAGAATTAATTATTTTTTCAACTGACAAATAACATGTCCAGCGTTTGCGAAAGGAATTCTTTGCGTTCTGGCTCCTGACCAAAGGTTCTATTGAGGCTTGGTAAGGGTGGTAAATATTCGTTTCGTGGTGATGAATTGGTTTTATCAGAGTTTGGTTTCTCAGTTTCCTGATTGCTCAAGGGTAACCAAGCCATACAAGTAATCGTTCTATCTGCTGATAACTGTGTCTTATGAACTATATTTTTGTTTTCAATATCCACCAGATGTAACAATCTCGATTCCTTATAAAAAACAGCTAGTAACTTTCCATCTGGCCTCCACGCCAGATTCACTACTGTGTCTGATTCATCCTGAGGACTGAGGAGCCATACCCTTTGCCATGTTAATCTGTGAAGAGCCACTTCTCCTAGAAAGGACTTGCTGTCAAATGACAATAATCACTCAACTAAATAACTAAAACATAAGTAAAATAATGCAAACCTTTAATATTAGCTATTGCCAATAAGTCCATCTTAGGTGACCAACGCATTATGGTCACCTGAGCAGGAAGCTGTCGCTCCTCTAATTGCCTCATAGTACTAGACATTTTTTTTTACAAGACTTTGGATTCTCAAGATTTTATATTTACTGATAAAAAAACCATTTTATCATACAACTTAAAAGTTGACAATACCAGCGCTAACCGGCGCCATGCTCTACTGTATACCTACAATACACTACAATACATCATAGGAAATGTGTCAAGTGATGGCGCCGCCACTAGTGTGTTTAACGTACTATCAGGGTCCTATAGGTTATTCATGCTAACTTTGAGTATGTAAAATATGACACCTGAAGTTGCTGCGTTCAAGAGAAAATTCCCCCCCTAATTTTCCCGCCAAAATCTATCCTATCTATATCGGCCGGCCATTAAATATTTTCAGAGTTTTGACATGTGTCACAAAAGTCAACAATAACTCACAAATGCTTGGCTAGCTCGACTAAAAATTCCATCAGGCGTGTCTGATGCACTATCAGGGCCCTATACGGTCAGAACGCTAATAGAATAAAAATATCTGATTCTAGCTAAATTAAAAGCAATAAAAGAAGCGTATCAACAATTAATTAATATTTACCGTATAAACAATTTTGCGTTTTGACTGGTACAACGGCGAAAAGATATACGAAGAAGGTGAAAGCACCAAAATCCGAGTAATAATACAGAAAACATGCAGCACCAAGAAACCAAGGTGTAAGTACTTTCTACAATTTTCAAGAAATCTCGAATTCCTCAAGAGAACTAAATGTATAAAAATCCGCAGGTAACGTGTATAAAGTTCCGTTGAGAAACGGCATCAGAAATGTATATACGTATATGACCTCCATAAACGAATTCCTGAGTTCATATAAACATTTCGTTTCTCGATATTCCAGTGCAAGTCGTGCATCCACGAACACGCATACACTGCCTATGCCTGGATGGAGTGCCGAGAAAAGTAGCAGAGGCGCCGGTTACGAGAGTGCAGTACATCGGGGGACGATATCGAGGCCACGTTTCCCGTGTAGTAAGGATAGAGAATAAGGAAGAGAAGACGCCGCAGAGAGTGAGGAGGAGAGTTTGTGAAGCAGAGAGCGTCGTCGGGACGCGCAAGAAGGAAAGAGTACGCAAGGAGTAAAAGAGAGAGTGACGGCTATAATAGTGGGGGAGCGTCGAGACGCCGCTTGACCACGTGACTGCCAGCAGAATCCGCGGCGTCCGCCGAAAATCTAAATCCGTCCGAGCCGAGAAGAAGAGGCTGCCCGTTGCCTCCGAGACCTCGAGCTTCCAACGCGCGATAGTCAATAATTGCCTTTAGGGTGTACCGGGTCGGTTTCGTGAGCTAGATTTCCATCCTGAAGTTAGTCGACGGCGTGGTTCGCCGCGATCGGCTAGATAACGCGGACGATCCTTGGGAAAGATGATTCGCGTGGACGAGACGGACCCGGTCGGTGGTAAGAAGTTTCCTTAACACCATCGCCAACGAGTGTACATTCATTTACATTTGCATAAGATTCGTTGTCGTAAACTCATGAAAAACATACGTACATACCAATAACGTAACGTAAACGAAAGGCGTATCGCCAATATCCACGTGCATTTTATTTACATGCTTGAGAATTCCATTAAAGCGTAACCAGCAATTTTTATTTCAATTGAAATAAATCCTAACGGTATACCGCAAGTCTTTGAGTCAACTGCCAATCTATAGGAAGTAAAGCCGAGTGATATGTAAATTGACAAAATTAATACTGTCTCGCATTTTTAGAGATCGAACCGAGTTTCCCGTACAGAGACGTCACCGTGAGGAGGGGTGTTGAATTCAAGGATCATTATGACATCCAATCAGAGATTGGACGGTAAGTAGTAAGTTGGAAGATGCTTGTCCTATAACTGTGCACACTAACGACACAGGGATATATGTATACAATTCACTATGTACAGTATGCATATAAAGATGTAGGTATCCATGTATATGCCAGAGAGGCGGTAGAAGGTCTCAATTAATTTTAACGAGATCCGCTAGCTAGATGCTGCTATCGTAGAAAAAGGATCCTGCGCAAAATTCATCGTGGAATGTCTTGGCAACCGGCGTCTATGCCTATAGTTCACCTCATAAATTCATTGCGCTACTATTTCTACGCAACATCGACGTGATGCGGATACGTCACACTCTCGCGAGAGACAATGAAATAAGAAGTGGATGCTGGTTGAGTATAGAACGTCCATGGAACGTCCGCCAGGCATCGCCTTCGCTCTCGTGGGTCCGGAGGAGAGCATCGGATTAGAAAATATTTGTCTATCATCAAAGAACGAAAATTGTATCCGCGCGTCGTCGTGACGCCTATGATGTTGTCTTCCTTGGTATACACCTATATCACTGTGTCTATATGCTAGATAGTCGTATACATGAATAGACGCACCAAACTATATAAACTGGTCGTTGAATAATAACAGTGAAAAGAGTATGCGTACACGTTCTTGTATAGGTAATCAAGGTCTTCGCGTCTATAAATAATGGCTTCGCTTCGAAGAGTGACGTTGCACGTCGCCTCGACGGCAATTCGATCAGACGCTGGCCGTCGGGACGCTAGCTACGTGCAAGACGCTCTTGACACGAGGGTTCAAACGGACGTCGAAGCATCGCGCGTAACAACGTTCCACTCAGGCTGCTCCACTAACTCACTGACTCACCGATCTTGCAAGCTGGCTAACAGTGAACAAACCCGGTTGCCAAGATGTCAAATGACAAATTGGCACCTGTAGTGGTTCATTTCTTAACGCAGCATCCGACCGGTACTCGAAACAAAACAATGGAAAAGAAAAACAAATATAAGAGATGAGAAGAAGAGACGCGCTGGTGGTGCGAGTAAACAAAATTTATATGATAATATTTTTCTTTTCTCTTTCATCCTCAGGGGCAAGTTCGGTACTGTGTACCGATGCAAGGAAAAGTCTAGCGGCTTGCATCTCGCTGTTAAGGTTGTCAACACTGCGAGGAAGGAGGACAGACGTGCTGTCGAGAGGGAAGTCGAGATCATGAGGAGACTTCAGCATCCTCGATTGATACAGCTTTATGATGCGATCAACACCGGCAAGCAGATATATGTTATATTAGAATTGTTAGTTCACTTCTTTACCGAGTTACTCAAAACATTAGCGTACCATGGATTAATGATGATTGTTCGTAGAATTGAAGGCGGTGAACTCTTCGAGAGGGTGATCGACGACGACTTCGTACTGACTGAGAGAAGCTGCGCCGTCTTCATGAGACAAATATGCGAGGGTATGGAGTTTATCCACTCGCAGAATATCTTGCATCTGGATATGAAAGTGAGGAATCACGATAAATGATTGTACCAGGTAAAACATCGCTTCGCCAGTCATCTTTGCTAACTGTCATTTTTATATCTTGACAGCCTGAAAATATATTGTGCCTTACGAAAGAGGGTAATCGTATCAAGATCATAGACTTCGGTCTGGCAAGGCAATACGACCCTGAGAAGAAGCTTCAGGTACTCTTTGGTACGCCGGAGTTTGTTGCACCGGAAGTCGTGAACTTCGACCAAATAGGTTTTGGCACTGATATGTGGAGCATCGGCGTCATTTGTTATGTGCTGTAAGTGAAATCTAGTATTATTTTTTTTAGTAGATTCACCGGATATTACCTGGTACATTCTATAGAGAGTCATAAGAGTTGTACTACAGAGATGGTCTACCTGGATGGTTAGACTTTCAGGGTTGTCACCGTTCATGGGAGACAACGATATGCAGACGATGGCCAACGTGACCATCGCCAAGTACGACTTTGACGACGAGGCCTTCGCCGACATATCCGAGGACGCCAAGGACTTCATCAGGAGTCTTCTGATCAAGGACAAAGAGTAAGCAAGTTTTCTGGATTTCCTTGAATATGTAGAAACACATACGTAATCCATATCCGCTTGATATTCACATTTCCAAGATTCCATGACCTTTTTCCCTGTGGATGTCTCTCGCCACATTCCTCTAGCTCCACCAGGTAGACATGACCCATGTGTCCTTCGTGCCGTTTGTCCTGCTCGCGCGACGTGCTAACGAACAGCCCGATTGACCTTGGCAAGTTGTAAAAAAATGACCCGTCCTCGAAAGGCTCGAATAGAGAGAAAGAGAGAAAGGGAGAACAAAAGAGAGCGAAAGAGAAAAGAAAAAGAGATACACAAAAAAGAGTTCGCGAGGTCGTATTTCGTAAGGTTCATCTTACGTTCCAAGCATGCCGTCGATCAGGCCACCCTCTGAGAATGACTGATCCTAAAAGAGGGATGATGATGATGTGTCTTTCAGACTGCGAGCCTCGGCACCTCAGTGCCGCGCGCATCCCTGGTTGGCCAAAAGGTCCACCGTACCAGCGACCAGGGTTGGGAAGAAAGCGGAAGTAGAGAAACCGAGAACGGACGTTGACGTTATCGTGACGAGAGAGGAGCTCGACCTTACCAAGGACAATCTGAGGCTGTTCGTCGAGCGATGGCGAGAGCATCCCAACAGCCCTTACTTGATCGAGCACCATGAGGCTAACGGTTCCTGGTATCCGGACAACGCCAGGAGGTCCAACTCTGATGAGAACAACGTGGAATTGGTGTCTCTGCGGGGTCAGAGTCCGTCGCCCTGTGGTAGTGTCTCTAGCTCATTGTCCGGAAGTACCAACTCACCAAGGGAGAACGGCAACTTCCTACTTCCGGTGCCAAACTTTTCTTACGCCTTCGAAAGACGCGCGTCAGAGGGTACTGCAATGGCACCGGAGAAACGTGACGCTGCAGCTCAGATTGTATTAGCTGAAGAGATCATTAAATTGTCTGAACACCTCAGATCAATTGCCATGGGACCTAAAGTATCTGGGACTGACAATGACGTACCTAAAGTCGACCTTCCTCCAGAATCTGCTTCTTCAGAAGAAGCCAAAGCTTTCGCTAGTGTTAATTCCACTGAGGTCAAAGATAAAGCAGTTAAAACTTCAATGTCAAAGCCAAAGGAAGATGAGAAATCCGGAATTTCACGAAATGGTACCACGACGAAAATCTCTTCCAAGAGAAGCGACAGCATTGTTATCACTGATACTACCACCGGGACCAATGAGATCTCTGAGAAGCTCTCGAGCATTACTAAACAAAGAAAGATTAATGGTACTACTTTCAATGGTGTACGAACGTTTGAAAAAAACACAGAATCAATCCCTACCCCATTTGCAACCCTAAAGAAAACGTCAAAGCTCCAAATGGATGGTGCAGTCCCCAAAGAAAATTCGTCGACCAACTATGATCGACTTTTTCGTGATCGTGTAAAGACCAGTACCTTTCTGCAGAAGAGTCATACCTTTGGGTCTACATCCAAAACGGAGGATATGCAGATACCCTTCCTGAACGTGGAGAGAGATATGGATCTGACTCCACCATGGCGAAGGGCGCGGTCAAAGCATCGTTTTAGCGAGACCTGTAGAGATGTGCCCCGCATCTCAAATCTTCAGGATATTCACAAGAATCTTAACCTGGACGAGCCTACGAGTACGAAGGACCTTCTGCTGCAGCTTCTAGGAGAATGGGACGACGCATCCAGACCTAGTGGAATTGGTCGAAAATCAGTCAGTGTTGACTGGTGCGGCGAGGAATCCATAGCTCGAAAATCAATGAATTCCCTCGCCGAATATTTTCAATCAGAGTCACAGAAAACTAATGCCGTGGGTGGTGGTCGACCTTCGACGCCACCATTCATACACCGTTGACAAGAAGAGTTCATCCTCAGGGTCTTCCAATGCGTATCTAATTGTGACGGATGGATTAGAATTGGATTTTCCCACGTAGAGAGACTTGGGCATACCTAGGTCATTTTCTTGACGACGATCTACGTAATCCTGATTGATATATTCCTTGGCTCTGAAT
The DNA here is from genome assembly GCA_030142375.1 of Calameuta pallipes. Classification (NCBI taxonomy): domain Eukaryota; kingdom Metazoa; phylum Arthropoda; class Insecta; order Hymenoptera; family Cephidae; genus Calameuta; species Calameuta pallipes. Next base: position 38,051 of record JARQSW010000169.1, read on the forward strand.
CTCGTCGAGTTCCTCTTAGGATCCTCCCTGTGCATGTTATTATTCTTTTATTTATTATGAATTTAATATAAAGGAAAGCAACTGATCACGCGAGAGACTTTTCTTTCATTTATTGCCTGTCTTGCTTTGCCACGTCAATTATCGTCAGTCCCATTAAACTTGTACCTTGTTCAGAATGAGACCGCGGGCCGAACAACTCCTGGAGCACCGTTGGCTCGAGGCTGCCTTGGACAACCCGATCTCGAAGGTCAGGTTAAAGCGCTACGTCATCAAGAAACGTTGGGTCAAGGCCGTCAACACCATCCTGGCTCTAAGAAGAATGGGAGCTCACATCAACCTCGATCTCGTATAGGCTAATATAACCTCCAACGGCTTATTCGGTGATAGGGATAACTCAAGTGAAATCATTAAAGAATGGACCAACCTGCAGACATTTTACAAAGTTCAAATCCCCTGGTGGGTGTAATGAATAATATGAATTGTGAAGGAATTTGGCCACCGTTTCCATTTGGCCGTCCCGGCCAACTATTGACGACGCTTTACTCTCGCCTGACAAAAATACTCGAGGGTTTCGGAGCTTTTACTTACTTTAGATATTAAGAATCTTTTAAGTCCCATTGCTGTCTTAACGCACTATGTACACGATAGCAATGTTCATTCGTGCCTTAAATAAAGCATTCTCTATATTTTATTGAATCTTGACATACGTAAACGAATAATGGAGTGCAGATTATTCGCGTCCTCCCCCGCGTTATGGATGTTTGCCAGATATTTTTCAACTTATTTCCACCTGTTGAAAACACGGCACCAGTGACGGATACGCTGCTGAATCTATTTAAAGAAAACTCCCGCAGAAAATAATTGGCATCGCGACGCCATCTGTCTACTCGACGCTCGGGCATTGTTGAACGACGCCTGAAATGGCGCCTGGCGCGCCACAGAGACGCCACTAGAAAACATGGCCGTCCATTACGATTTTTCAGAACTCATTCATGACAGTTTGTGTACTTGATTCTAACCTATACAGTTCAAGTGATTAAGTATTTAACAAAGAATTCTATTTGACATATTCTAGATTCTAAATTTAAAAAACAAGACGTATTATTCAACATTCGAAAAATGGTAAGTCTCCGTACCCACAATGCGCTGCGGCTGAAGTTAACAATGAAGTTTTTGGATTCAAATCTTATTGTTATGTTATGTCATGTTTCAGGGAGAAAAAATAATAAACTGGAGTCCATATGCCAAAGAATATGATCCTTTGAAAGCTGGTAGCATTGATGGTACTGATACAGAACCACATGATAGAGCTGTCAGTAGAGCAATGATGACACATTATGAGCCTCCGCATGGATTGAAATCAAAGCCAGACAGAACTCTTTTCGTCTCTAGATTTGGGCCTAACGTTTCTAGACAAGATTTAAAAGAGGTATTTTTTGTACATTTACTGTCACCAATCTCACAGAACATGTAAGCCTTATTCTCAGCATATATCTTATGTTGCAGTGTTTTTCAAGGTACGGACAAGTCGTTTCGGTAAAGATTATAGTTGACATAGTAACGGGACTGTCTCAGGGTTACGGATTTGTAGAAATGAAAACAGAGGACGAAGCAAGATGGGCTTCAAAACGTGTACATGACACAATACTAAAAGGTTCTAAAATATTTGTTGACTTCGAATGCAGCAGAACAATGAAGGGTTGGAAGCCACGTAGACTTGGTACGTAGATACATAAATTGAGAAATGAGACGTCAATCGAGTATTATAATCTGCCATCTAATGTTCAAAACTTTATCTTACATAGGTGGAGGATTCGGTGGTAAAAAGGAGTCAGGGCAGTTGAGATTTGGAGGAAAGGACAGACCATTCAAGAAACCAATTTTACCAGGGGTTGTGAAACAACGCGAAGAAACTAATAGCAAGTAATATCCAATACACGATTTACGCGAAAGACTGACCGACTTAAAATCCATATACGCATGTACATAGTGATTAAAAAAGAAAGGAAAAGCATTCCATTCGTAAATAAATAGTGATAAATTTTAATCTCGATTCAAATAAGTTGCTAGTTTGTCTAAGTTTGGCAGGTGTAACCACCACACGGGAGGCTGTCGCGATACTCGATATCTGTTCATCTTGTTTTTCCGGAACGTCGTCGAGATGCCAATAGGCATGAGAGAAGGACCAATCGAATAGAATCGTGTGGCGTTTTGGTAGCGACGTCGCGAGGCGGCTTCGCGGCAGCAACTTTATAGCGGGCGTCACGACGCCCTCCCCCGGGACATCGCCCTCCATATATGGGCGCGTCGCCGGTTGGGACTCCGTTGCGCGCAGCCAAGATCCTCCAGCCGAAATGAGCGAGTCGGTTTCCTTCCCACTGATAAGACTACCACCCTCGCAGCATCACCCTCAGATACATGCGCATTCACTGATACACTAACTCCCAGAAGAATTCACTGACAACCTACAGATGAATTCCCAGCGGAAAGCACAGCCTACTTATGTTTGTTTACCAGCGAACTAGCTAGCTATTATTTCCCTAAGCTCGAGTCACGTTCTCATTTTCTTTCTTTTTTTTTTTTTTTCAAAAAGTGAGAAAATAAATTATGAACGAGTATGAGAACTCGTAAAATAACGCGCTGAATGACACAACAGCCATCTAGATATCTTCAACAACGATTAAATCGTTGTAAACTAGTTTTATTTTTATGCAGATTCCAAGCTGGTCCAGGAGCTCGCAAAGAGCGTTCACTCTTGCAGAAGATGAGTGCTCTGACTAATGTAATTCTTGGTCTCCCTACCTCGGAGTCTGCGTTGGCGATCCGTACCATTATCCTGATAGGAAGCTGCGGTACCATTTCGGCAAGGCAGATCAGGGCTGGGACGTTGCTGGCAGGGTCCGGGATGCTGGTGTAGGAGATAATAGATGAAAAGACTAAGTACAAGCAGAGGAAGAATAAGAGACGCAGAGGTAGAAGAAGATGGTATCTGGTAGGAACCGACGACAAAAATAGTAGTGGTCGAGGATGAGCAACGCTTGCGCCCTGAGGATCCTCCGCATAGGAGGGCATAATCGTTCTCAGAGGGATAACGAAAACGTAGTCGCGGAGTTCTCGAATCGAATCCGACTATTAATAGGACAGGAAAGAAGAGGAGGAAGAGCAACTCGAGTCTTGGTTTTGCCGAGGACGAAGAGGTCGGACTTCAGAGCCGCTCTAGCTGTCGCGGACTCCACATTCCACCAGAAAAGCTCTCCCGTGTGTGGTGACCAGTCACTCGGCTAGGGCCCAAGATCCCACTCTTACTCATTCTATCACACTCCCTGAGTGTAAGTTCATTTTATTATCCATCCTAACTGGCGTTATCTCAATAGATTAAATAACAAAGACGACGCTCTGTTAATACAGTGAAAGTTTCATGGCTGCCGCTTCGCGTAACCGTACTATCGTTCTGTGCCTTCTTAATATGGTTCTACGTGTCCGTTTGCGTAACACTTTACGCTCTTTTTTTATAACAAACAAAAGTGCAAGTTTTCACCTTAACGCCATACTCCATCGTGTCGCTGTATACGTGCTGTGTGCTCTTCGTGGATGCTGTGTGTAACGTGAGACCGAGCCATGGTCGAGCGTCTATTTTTTTTTATCAAGTGATCTTCTCGCCACTTTAAATCCTACTGCGCTGATGAAACCCGCGATAATCGTATCTTTAAATATTATTCTGAGCTGTTCCCAACAGTCGGGGTAAAGTATTTAAAAGAAAAAAAGTTACAAAAAAAAATTACATCGCTACTGTCTGTCATCGGTATGCGGGGTTATGCATTCGATTCTTTCAGTAAATTCTGGCAAACGTAAGCTTCGTGACGTGGCGTGTGGGTAGTGCACGGGATATATCCGCCAGTATATTTCCGTCTGTTAAAAGCTCGCGAGCGTGTGCACGTAGCAAAGCCAAAAGCTCATAGGGAAAGATGAACCGCCGCGAGCGAAGTCGCGGACGGGGCCAAGGTTCTAAAATTAGCGTCGCGGCGCGGAACTCTGAGTAGAAGAAGGGTGGGTAGGGAAAGGGGGTAGGGGGTCCCCTTCGACTCCTTATAGAGCTTGCGGCATCGAGCTTGCGGCCAGGGTTAGCAAACTGCCTCGACACCTATCAGGTTACCCTTTGGACCGGTATAACGAACAGCTAACGACTCGCCTCACTTGGTTCGCAAATTTTTTTTATTTATTTTTCAATTATCCCTCCCCCATTGTTAGCAGCCACCCCTGCCCCTCGTCCCGCTCTCTCTGTCCGATAATCTCATTCAATTTTCATTTAATCGGTATTTCGTCATCGGTATACGTTATTTCGAAAATTTTATTACGGTTCTCTTATTCTTTTTTTTTTTTTAATCGGCCAACTCCTCTAAGACATATTCATCGACTTTGCGAAATCCGTTTTAAAAATTTTTTCTTCTTTTTTCACTTGCAGAAACGTAACCACCCGAAAACATGTCTGACGACGAGGACCAATACTCGTAAGTATCTTTGCCATGTATAGCTAAGGTAGATCGATAATAATTAATCGGACTTTCTTACAGATATTTAGTAAATCGTTGCCTCGTTAATTTGCCATAATGTTGAAAATTAGCGAAAAAATTTTTTTTAGCATTCATTATTAAATATTACGTAGGATTTCGATATCTCGGATTAATCTTCGAAGCCTGACGTTTTACAACACGTTAAACATTACACGATACATTGAGAAAGTCTCTATCACGTAAGCCAGTGCATAACCGAAACTCCTGAATTTCTTAAATGTTTACCTTCTTCCCTGTGATTTTGGGTGTTGTCCGGAATTTTTGAAAAAAATCAACCGTCCGTCCAGTCTTTAACGATAACGCGTGAAACCCTTGTCCGAACTGTCTGTTACATAAAAATTGTTTATTCAATTCGTGTCCGACTGTTTACCGTGAATCCCTTAAAAATGTTAGACGTAATTCAAAAATGTATTACCCCAAAAAAGGCATGTCAAGAATAACTAACCAAACCCTGTGTACTTTATTTTTTTACAGCAGCGAGGAGGAGGTTGAGGAAGTGTAAGTATCTTCCCTGTGAAAATAATAAAAATTGGGTGAAAAAAAAAAGTTCCCCCAATTTCTTATAAAAAAAAAAAAGAAAATATCCACCGTGCTAACAAATTTCCTCTTCGTTTCTCTTTTTACAGGAAGTAAGTGCCAGAAGTCAATAGCGATTCAAGTACCAGTTACCAACTACGACATTACTATTAGGAAATAGTAAATGAATCATTATCGATCTGTCGCAATCGATATCTGGCAACGTCGATACGATGTGTCGTATTATTTTTTCTTTTTATTATTTTCTTTTTTAACACGTTGCATCAACGTTGAATCTGCCGAGCTCGATAAGCAGAATCGACAGATATCGACGATCGACTTGCATGTTCGAAAAAATCAAGACGAGCTTCCTCGTGCCAGCACGATGCCAATTTTACCCCATTGTTAATAATTATTGACCATTAGCAGAAGGTCTGGATAAATTACGTAACGTCTTATAAATGGGTCAGGCAAGCACTTGGAAACTCGGTCGTAGGTATCAGCTTATTATATACATAGGTATAACCTATAGTTATATTCAGCTATACTGTAACCAGTACCAGCTCTGGATATAACATCTTAGCGTATAAGTATAACGTGTTCTCGAGATTCTCTAGAAAGGGGCGTAGTGTCCGGCGAACCCACCCGTCACCGTTTAAAATTAGCATCTTTTACGTTCAAAAATAACTTGGCTGGATGGAGTTGGTGCCCCGTTGGCTTCACTCTCATTTTCTCTCTCTCTCTCTCTCTCTTTCACTTTATCCCTAGACGCACGTAATTTGGCAGATATAAAAAAAGAAGGCCTCGAGGCAATAGCCCTGTTTTATTTTATTATTATTTTCTTTTTCAAAATTAAAACGGCGCACGGGTCGGTTCCGGAAATGGACTGTGATAAATTAAAAAAAAAAAGTATCGAAAAATCGTGTGGATGGAATTGGCACTGTTGTTGGGATGCTGATGAGCAATCCTCGCAATACTCTGGACCGTATGAGGAATTTAATGAAATTTTCTTCGTTTCTATTTTTTTTTTTTTTTTCGACTCTTTCGTTCTCTCTTCAATTTTTGTCCCGACTATGTCAACATGTATTAAGGAGACTCGAGATATGTGACTTATGTTACGTCGTGATCACTGACTCAGCTGAGGCTTGTTTCTCTATGTTCCCAATATATACACAAAATCAATCACCAATCGAATCACCAATGCATCGACCAATCGACGCACGCGACGCGAACCCGATTACATTTGATTGAAACAGGCAACCGGAGAAGAAGATCGAGTAAGTTTGACTGCCTGAAAAATGCCTGCCTCTCTGTATTATTATCTGTCAGTCAGTCTGTCCGTCCGCTATTATCTATCGCTACTGTGCCAACTTCTATATACGTACTTATATAATATTCTTATCTTTCTCTATTTATTATTATTATTATTTTTTTTTAATTTACACCTCATCTATTTATTTAATTTGCACTGTCCAAGCGTCCAATCGCTACTCTTCATTCATACGTTATCTCTCTCTTGTCTCTCTTTTTATTCCATCCTTCGTCTCTCTTTAGCGCTCTCTGTATCACCCCCCCCCCTTCTGTCGCCACGTCACGTCGATCCTGATTTCGTCTTTCCTAAAGTTGGCAAAAAAAAAAATCATCCGCTTCTCCTCACACGACTAGCTGCCCGTCAAAGAATTTCAATAATTTATTTTTACAACGTTAACCTATTTTCGACATCCTCGCACGATGATTATTTTACCTGTTTGCCAGAATTTTTGTCTATTTTTCAATCGGCCATTTTTTTTTTCCTAACTCTACACATACACGCACACATATATATATATATATATATATACATATATATACACAGAGCGCACAAGGCGATCCCAACCTCATTCATATATCTCGCATACATTATCCCTTTCAATTTCTCTTTCTCTCTCTCTCTCTCTTTCTAATTATTTTCGTTTCCACTCTTTTTATCTCTCATCTTTTCACAATATTTTTTTTTTCATTTTGTATTTTGTCGCAGCGCAAGAGCTTCTCGTGTTTTCAAACCATGAATAATTCATTAATTCCATTAATCGGCCGCAAAATCCTCGAAAAACCAAACCTCACCAAACCCAACAGCTTGTCCATTCTCAAAATCCAAAAAAAAAACCCGAAAGAAAAAATACTAAATAATATCTGGCCATACCCCCCCCCCCCAACCTCAACAAACCTTCAAACCTTAACCGATCTTCGATCCCACAACTTTCTCTCTTTCTCCCTCCTGAATCTCATTCACTCAAAATACATCCCAATTCGATACTGCCAAAAGTTACAACGAAGGATTATATCTCGCCACGTGTCTCTCCCACAGTCCTCCCCCCTTTTCACTTCAACCCCTTAAATTTTATAATCTCTTCGTTGCACCCCCCTTACTCCCCCAACAAAAGTGTCTTCTTCACCTTATCTCATCGTATCGCTCTTGTGTCGATCATTGACAATGTGAACAAAGGACCACGCTGTTTTATCACCCTTATCAAAAGTCACCCCACCCAGTCACGAGTAACACAGGTGCCCCCCACCCCCCCACCCTGACATTCCCTTTGTACGTAGAGACACACGCACACACACTCAAGAGACTAGCTACACGCACAATGTTGTCAATGCATTCTCACACGTACGCAAATGTGCAAAATGGCTGCACTGCTAAAAATCTATATATAAGCGTGTACCGCGCAAAGAAATAACTCAAGCTCTGTTAAAAGCCATGGTGTCTTCTTATATAAATATTAGCAAAAAAAAATTCACGCTCTTTGTATTGTTAATCTGTCGTTAAATGGGCCATGCGTACAGAAGGGCCGTTCAGTTTAAATGGACCAGTCGGAGGATGTCGACCGGTAATTCTTAAGCTGGACGACCCCCTATATGTATATGGTGTTGTCGTGGCGATCTAATATAACAATTAGGCGAGGACGAAGGAGTATCTCAAAAATCAGAGTGCAAATTAAGAGGAAAAAAAAAAAATTAGCCTCGAGCATCCCCAATGGCTATTTCGTTTTCTTCGACCTTACCCTCTGGTTCCCAGGGGAACCCAAGGGAACGTTTCGAGAAAACGAAACACGTGGGTCTGACAGGTTATCGTTTGACATATTAAGAAAGAGGACACGTGCTCCTCTGTCAAAGAGCGATCTAAACATTATCGATAGGAGATACAAATATTATTTGGCTTTGTGGAGTCCAAAGCGAGGCTGCATACCGTGAGATGAAAATTATTAATCCAAGTGTGCTTTCTCTTTTATAGGGGTAGGGCGTCCCAAAAGTAAGTTGATTTCGAGGTGTTACACGTGAATAATACTTCTTGTTCTTCAACCCCGATATCACTGTTCCAACGCCTACGACTACTTTTACCCACTTTCTCTCTCTGTCTCCAAATTTCATTCTCTTTCTGTTTCCACAAACTGCATCAGAAAATTTTACTCACTTGGTTTGCCTATAAAACCTTCTTTTTTTTTATCCCCTAATCTCTTTCCTGTACATGTATATACGCACTTGTCCAAAAATAATTCCTCTCTCTCTCTCTCTCTCTCTCGTTCTATTCCGTTCTACTCGAATCCACCCCCTACTTTCTCTCCAAATTATTAATCATTAATGAATGACACAGACTCTTTACATAACTATGTCCATGTTATCGTCAGCGTTACTTTTTCTTTTCTTTTTCACGTGATCGTCCTACATGTATATGCCACACGTGCTTCTATCTCTCTATCTTAATCACAGCCCGTTCAAGACGTTGTCAGGTGTGTCATTACTTATCACAATCTCACACGTGTCTTCTTGCATAATACAAAATGATCGTGATGTTTTTCTTTCGAAAACTTTTCTGTTCGATTCATTTCGCTGTTTATCTACCCGTTCGCTTCGTCAACACCTTGCACCCAGTTGTTAAGTGTCTTCGACGAGCGTATAATACGAATATAAAGTGAAATATTAAACAAAATTATTACTACCCCAATATCTTCGAGAAGATCATGAAGATGATGATCCTTTTTAATTTATGCAAGAGAGCATAACAATTAAGACCTTTTGATTATCAGCCTTGTGCCTGTCTGCACTTTCGTGACCTTTTATCACTAATTCACCCGTACGCGTGTTACACCCTATGAGGGCCAAGCTGAATTCGCTTATTCCATTGGCTGAGTTCCCTTGCGCAAAAAAGGGGGAAAAATATTATCAAAAAATTTATGAACTAAAAACTATACCACTTTGGGGGGGGGGGGGGGGGGGGGGGGGGGGGGGGGGGGGGGGGGGGGGGGGGGGGGG
>JARQSW010000169.1:47440-163855 GCA_030142375.1 Calameuta pallipes
CCACTTCCCCCCCCCCCCCCCCCCCCGCCCATACCCCATGCAAAAAAAAAAACACTACACAAACCTGTTCACCCCTTATGATACCGCAAGAGCCACAAATTGTCTATGCGCATTAGCACGGCCTCAGCCTGTGTAAAACTGATTAATACCAGCCTAGACTGTATAATATATGTACGTGTACGTGTTTGTCCGTTATTGTCATTTGCCTGTCTGTTCGTTTTTTTGTTCTGTACGTGTTACGTGACACGAAAATAATACGTGGTTCGCGGGATGACCTATTGGGCTACTTGGATGATAATAATGATAATGATGAACGTGAGAGAGTATGCACGTGAAAACGCGTGATGATGATCAGGAGGAGGAAAAGTCTCAGGAGGATTGAGGAGCGAATCAACTAAAGAGAATTACTTTTGTTTCCGTTCCGGCTATCTGCAGGGAATCCGCCGAGAATCCCGAATTCATGAAGGTACGAATTTTTTGTGGAAAGAAAAAAAGAATTTTTTTGTTTATAAAAAGAAAAAGATGTCAATACGATTTTTTTTGTTCGCGACTTTCAGAGGCAGGAACAGAAGAGGAGCGATCTCGATGAACAGCTCAAGGAATACATCGCCGAATGGAGAAAGCAGAGGGCCAAGGAGGAGGATGAACTCAAACGACTGAAGGTCTTTGTTGCTTGATTAGTAACCAGTCTAATGAGTGTACAAGAGTGTAATAATTATTGGAGTTCACTCACCGGCGATGAATAACGTTGCAGGAGAAGCAAGCCAAGCGCAAGATCACCCGCGCAGATGAAGAGAAGCGATTGGCCCAGAAGAAGAAGGAGGAGGAAGAGCGTCGTCAGCGTGAAATCGGTAAGATCATCGTTGAGCGACTGAATGATCCTTGTGTATCCTGTTAAGAAAAAAAGATGATCAGATTAACAAGGACAATTAATAATGTTACAGAGGAGAAGAAACAGCGAGACATCGAGGAGAAGAGAAGGTGAGCCATTGATTCTGATGATCCAATCGAAAGGAAAAATATAAGATAATTAATAATCTAATGAACATTTCAATTGGATTAATTATAACAGACGCCTCGAGGAATCCGAGAAGAAGCGCCAAGCTATGATGCAGGCGATGAAGGATCAGAGCAAGAAGGGACCCAACTTCACCATCACCAAGAAAGACCTGGCTGGCAATCTCTCTTCGGCACAGCTGGAACGCAACAAGACGAAAGAGCAGCTTGAAGAGGAGAAGAAGATCTCTCTCAGCTTCCGTATCAAGCCTCTGGAGATCGAAGGTCTGTCAATTGACAAGTTGCGCGTCAAGGCCCATGAGCTTTGGGAAGCCATTGTGAAGCTCGAGACGGAGAAGTACGATCTTGAGGAGCGTCAGAAGCGTCAGGATTATGACGTAAGTATCAGGACTATGTGGGAACGATGCTGAAGAAGGATTCGGTTGGTGGCCTTTAATTGATAAAAGATAAAAATGCTCATCACGCTTTAACTTCTACATCCTTAGCTTAAAGAGCTGAAGGAGAGGCAGAAGCAGCAGCTGAGGCACAAGGCTCTCAAGAAGGGTCTCGACCCTGAAGCTCTCACCGGCAAGTACCCAGTAAGTATAGAAATAGTCCCAGAATAGTCCTCAGGGAATGGGGATCCTTGGTCAAGATATAATTGTATACCTTTTTACTTTTTTACAGCCTAAGATCCAGGTTGCCTCTAAGTACGAGCGTCGTGTGGACACCAGGTCCTATGATGACAAGAAGAAACTATTTGAGGGTGTAAGTATGAAGTTTACCGGCAGACAATGAGAAAGGGGTGTAGATCAGGATAACGGGATATTAGTATTAGACTAAGGAACTATCGCGTGGGCATTAAAATTAAGAGTCAAATTTGGCAAATAGTTGGTAGAATCAATCAAAGAGTTTTGAATTGAATCGCAGGGCTATGACACGCTCTTAGCGGAGTTCAACGAGAAACTATGGAAACAGAAAACAGAACAGTTCATGAAGCGCAACAAAAGTGAGTCAGAGATAATGATGATGATTAAGTGATATGAACTGTCAAACGATTACCCATGATTTACCTGCTTGCCGATTATTGCCCTTGCCCTGTATGAACTGTCACGTTAGATTATCATAATCTTGTCGATTCCCTGGGATGTTTTTGTGTTATCACTTATCACTTTGTCACTGAGAACGTATATCGTGTCTGCCGCATATCAAGAAATTATTTACAACCCCTATCCATAATTGTTATCACCGGTGGCCCGTTTATCATTAGCATGTACCAGTGATGATTATCAGCATAGAATCGAAGGAATTTTACCCCATGTGATTTCGAGTACCTCTGAAATTTTTGAAAAAAAAAGAAGGAAAGGGTTCAAAGCAGCCCCTCTATGTGTGTGCGATCCCAGCATGGCATCTTTTTCCATTGGTGTTACAGGGTCTGACCGACCTAATCAAGGAAACCATGGAGAAGCAATGGTCGGAACAGAAGCAACAGTTCATGGGCCGTCAAAAGGGTGTGTATTATCTTTTCAATAAGAAAAGAAGAAAGAATCTCTATGAGTCGAGGAAAAATATGAAAGAAAAAAAAAAAAACAATTCTTTTTCAAACGATAACAATAGGTGATATCATTTTTTCTTTTTTTACCCTCACAGCGAAGCTGCCCAAGTGGTTCGGCGAGAGGCCAGGAAAGAAAGCTGGAGATCCAGAGTCTCCTGAGGGTGAGGAAGACGTGAAGGCAGCAGCCGATGACGACCTCGAGGAACCTCAGTTGGAGGCAGAAGAGGACGAGGAGGTTGAGGAGGAGGAAGTCGAGGAGGAGGAGGAGGAGGAAGAAGAGGAGGAAGAGGAAGAGGAGGAAGAAGAGGAAGAGGAGGAAGAAGAGGAGGAGGAGGAGGAATAAATTAATCACAACCAAAATATTCCAAATCCACCACCTCATTCACCTCTTAATCGACCTCATTCGTAACAAAACCTCATTTATGCACGTCGCGTGCGTGTAATCTCTCGCTCTCTTCCATAAACTTTCAATCTATCTCTCTCACTCTATCTATCTCTGTCTAACTATCTCTCTCTCTCTCTCCCTTCCTCCCTTATCTTTAATTCGCCCACTGAAGTGAGCAGAACAACAAGAATCAAAGAAACATCTAGGATTCGCAACAATCTTTCATGCCACATCTTCATTAACTTATATGAAAGTAATTAAATAGATATTAAAGAAAAAAAAGAATACTAAGCACACAGTTTAGCTAATCACGTACGTTCACCGGTTTTTTAAAAATCAAGAGCACGTACGCAACACTATCAGACTATGCAGAAAATCTACACTACTTATGTTACGCAACGAGAAACTACGCTACTATTATTACGATAATATTATACAATATGATTATTAAAATAAAACGGTTTATCGTATAAACTGCAGCAGCACAACTTGTTTCTCATTCGCTTTCCCTCTAACACTTTAAAACTGTTAAGAATTTTGCATCACTTACCATATATATTTTCGGTTTTACATTATCCATGTATACAGCAGCCTCATTTGCAATTCTTCGAGACTTTTTCACTAGTTCGCTTCAACAGAGTGAACTGTCAATACTTTTTCTCTTTTTTTCTTCACTTCATTATCCACAGCATCACCGACTCTCGTTTTAGTCGCGCACTTAACCTCGACCCGACATACACTCGAGCACTCTCATTCAGAAGTACATACTTCTACGTTATCCCGGATAGCACCAGTCCCGCCAGCATCAGGCTGCTGGAAATAATGAGAACGTATTAGGTTTAAATAATAATAGAGAATACAAATTTTTTTTTCATAAATTTTCAATCGTATAATAAATAGGGAAGGAATTCAGTGGTTTACAGTACTTTTTGTAATAATCGATTTAGTGTACGGTTATCGGTCGCGAGATTGCCGACACACTATCTGTCCTTACCTTACTAACGTAAACGTCCATACGGTTCTCTCTTTCTCTCTCTCGCACTTACGGTTGGTATAGGAAAATAACGAAAATTATTAAAGGGTCTACCTTCACCTTGGTTAGCTTGACGGTCATTTACCTTTCTATCTAAATACAGGGAACGATTACTTGAAAACTCTTTTATATTCTTGAAGAATATAATATCTTTATTTCTACAAGAAATATCTTTTGAAGACCAACGCCTCACCTTATTTTCCGCGCAGCGGCCTATCATAATTCGATGAACGGTACGTTATGCATTTGAATTTTCTGTTACAATTTCATCCAGCCCAGTATGTCTCTTCATATATTTTGCACATATCAGCTATTTATTTCCAGCCATTTATTCTCCACCGACATTACCATCGTTCCAGTAATCCAAAACGACATTCAAATCGACGACCTCATCGTGAACTATCAGGCATCGTACCAACTGAATTATAATTCAAATCGGCTTAAAGTAAAAGACAGAAACCAAGCCAACGCGTTGAGATGCATAAATAATGATAAAAGACTTGTAAAGAGCAGCGTAAGTGATTGAATTAAATAAGATAAGAGCTCTTGCTCTCAGGGCCAAGAAGACAATGCCGGCTTATGTTCATAGAGTATATGGTGTCAGTTTGAATGGCGGTTAGAGTAACGGACTTGTAGAAAGACATATCCTCGCAACGTAACATAACCTTAAAGTGCCTACAAGTCCGTAGTCATAGTTTAGTCAGTTCGTCAGTTGGTCTGGTATTGCAGTCGAATCCTTAGTGGCATATGAGCGTACACTCGGTGGCAACTATTTATAAGAGTAGCTGCGGGCTTAGAGTAAGCGAGTAGGTGAGGAACGAAGCGGAGTGAAGCGAAGGAGGAGAGACAGTTATTCGAGAGGTGGCTGGCACAGTCGAGAGTGCGAGTGAGCGAGAGTCTCTTAAGCGTCGTAATAGTGTCACCAAGCTGCCGGTCCGGGCTAGACCGAGGTCTCTCCCACTTTTACCGTGTTCACACCGAAAATATCGTGGCACAAAGCCTATAAGCCCGTCCGAAAATAATAAGGAACGTCTCAGCGCCGTGAAGGACTGCAATAATAACACGGATACGTGGGGAATATGAATTCAACCTGTTGCCGGTCCAGTTGGTTTTGCCATTAATAATAATTTATTCGTGTGCCGTTGTTCTCTTAGGATCATCTACCGATGCTGCGATACCGTTAACTTCCGTTATTCATGATCGGGAGTTAGTTTCAGTTTCTGTTACTTGTCATCGCGTTTCTTGTCACTCGAAGTGTAACTTTGCTATTTCCTTCTAGTTGCGTGTCGATCGGACGGCTTTTGAAGTCTGTAAACTGTGTTCTCGCGAGATGCAACGTTTCGTCGGATGTTTGTCAAGACTGAGGTGTTTTCCGGAGGATTGTGTCTGGTGGCGATGACGCTACTAATAGCGACCGGGGAATACGAGTCACGTTGTGCGTGGTGTGACACCCTGGTATACAAGTGTGAAGAGTACCGGAGAGACTCCATGAAACGTAAGAAAGTCAGGATGAGAAGCTGACTACGGAGGACACTCCCGGCGAAGACGCCCATGCGGTGAATAAATGATAAATTCAATTATTTTATATTTGATTGTCTAGTGATACTCGAGAGCCGATCATTTATGTTTAACCTCGCGCTTGATATTGGATTGATGTTTTCATCACGGTATCCGCTCCTGATATGTCAAGGGAAGCTGTCTCTACGTCCGAATCTTATGCCAGTTTCCCCACCAGTTGATTTCGGTGAGAGGACGTCGTCACGCATGGCGCCTGTGACTCGTAACTGTGCGTCATCATGTTTTGTCTTACAAGACAGCTGGACGACTTTCTAGTTCTACCTCTTTTCCTCCTTCGTTCGGCGTCTCCTTCTTTTTCTCCAGTTCCTTCCCCATGCAACTAGAAGTGAAATGTACGAAAGCGGGAGTGGGACGACAGGAAAGGTTTATATCATGGTGGGTTCCCAGCGGGAAATTGACTGGAGATACGTGTCACGTCGTAGGCGGTTTTACTTTATGCATTTCCATTGTCTACTGTGTAGGAAGTTATCGAGTCTTCATTGAATTCGTTTAGCAAAGCAAATAATAGGATCTGCCAACGAACATACAGGAGTGACAACCTTAATGGAATATAATCGAATAGCAAAAGTTATGTATATTCTGATATTTTACGTACGGGTTTGATCTTTCGTTATCGCGGTTACCCGTCAACGATAACTAGCACCTACCGCAACGACTGTAATTACGTGACGATTACGAAACGCAAAGTCGCGACTTACGTACGATTCGCGTACAGGGCCGAGCGTCTCGCGTCGTGCAAAATTATCCGCGTCGCTTATCCTTGCCTTGAAATTTTCTTCGTCACGGATAGCAAACGGCGCGACGTAGTTCGTAGACTTCCATTATACTCGGTTGGTGCATATTAATACGTTATTACCTATCTACTCGAACGGCATTCTGCTACTGGCACGCCGACTAAATAATAAATAAGAAAGCTAAAGGAGAATCGATTATCGACTGCGTGGACCCTTGTTACATCCAAGCCTTTTAATCGGGTCGGATGCCTAATAAAGAAATTGAAGATGAACTAAGTGTGAATAGACACCAACCGTCGACGAAAGAAGCCCGTGATCCGTCAATAGATGAAACGAAGCACACAGCTATGACTCTTTCATGTGTCGTCGGTCTATAGCTTCGATAATAGGATTATGGCATTAAACAAAATAGAATAGAGGCAGAGGCTTCAGAAGCCATTGAAGTGGCTCTAGGATGCGTCCGATGGAAGTGGATACCTTAGGTAACGTCAGTCTAGCGAAATTCAAACGCGACGTTGAAATAACCACCGGTTATATCCTCGTGTCAGTCGTTATTTGGCTTGTGGATGGTTAACGGTAACTTTCCAGTAAGGAAGTTAAGCGAGCACACTCTGATTTCAATCGGTTAATAACTTCCTTAGTAAAGTTAGAAATGGCGGAAGAGGAGATTCCAGAGGAAGGCGATGAGCGTGCCGAAGAGGAGGAAGTTGTCAAAGAGGGGTAAGACTCTGGAAGTCTTCTTCCTAGTATTTTTCCATAATTCACACGTACGTTGTATATGTTTTTGAAATTATCGTACGTCCTCTTGTGTTTACATCAAATATTTGAATATTATAACGATCCTTAGCATATCAATGGCGTCTTGTATTAAATGTTGTGTCATTCGGTATAAACTCAGTATTCAGATCCACAATGTCGAGACGTAATAACGATTCAGGAAACCGGTTGTTCGCCATGGCCTTTCGCCTTGTTCTCACGGACGCGAGGAGCACATACGTGACTCCCTGTTAGTCTCATCGGGACGTACTTGAAGAATAGTAACATCAGTCGGAAGTAGTGCCTGCCACGTAGGTAGACTGTGTCGCAGGAGTATTCCATAGAGCGTAAAGGATTTCATGGTTATTGGTACCAGTGCTTTCGTAATATCGGCTTAGAGAATAGAAACTCAAGAGAGAGGGAAAGTCTGGTGGGAATTGGACGCCGTGGACCACGACGTTTCAGGACCAGGACCGAGGAACATTTACGAAATCAGGATCAGAAGTAGATTGATGATCGTGAGTGTCCTTAGAACAGTACAGGATGATCATAGAGTGTACACCCTGGCTGAAGTGCATGGGTCATTCGAGGGGAAGTGGCAGAGAGTTCACGGACGGGATAGACTTGGCAGAGGTCAAAGGTCACATACGAAGAATTTCGGATACCACGTAAGTGTATTAGGTGGACGTAGAATTGAGACGAGACACCCGAGTCTTCAGCGAGGAGGAGACCGAGGATGATGAGACGGTGCAAGTTCAGATTAGAGACTTAAGTAGATGATCTTTAGGGTGGCGTCGAGACGGTAGATTGCGACGCTATAAATGCGTCGGAGTCAGCGCCTCGACCTTCGCCAGGAACGAGTTCGCTAGTTGGCTGGCTGACTCGCACTGTCTCCACATACTCTCACTAGTAGTACGTTTGCCATTGACGATTACGTAGTTGACGACGAGACAAAAAGGACATTGGAATCTTTTCAGGATCAGGTATTATTATTTTTCTTCATTCTTCTTTCACCCCCCCCCCCCCCCACACCCCCACAGTCATTCTCTCCCTTTAGGCTAGCGGTCTGAGTACTGCAAAGAACGTATCCACGTATACGTCAGGTAGCCGGCTGATAACAATGGAAAATAAAAGGAGAAAAAAAATGTGAAGGATGCAAAAATAAAAGAAGACTAGAAGCAGGTCAAGGAAAATAGAGCCAGGTTAATCTCCAATGTGCACGAGTAATCCTAAAAAAAATGTTCTGTACCGTTTCACGATGGCCGACTGGTACCATTCGAGTACCTTGCGACATAATCAGAAACCAAAAGAATTCAAAGTATCTGATAACGAACTCAGTTCTCAAGGTACTCCCAATGGACCCGTTTGCTGGACAGCGTGATGATGTACTGGTGTCTCGTGTGCATTGTAGGTTGCTCGGATTCTCACCTGGTCTGGGACAACGGGTGCATTTCGAAGAGGGGACTGTCTTCCATGTGAAGTCCCAATCGGAGGACGCATTGACCCTCGCGTGAGTCTCGAAGGAGGACTAGACGGTTTCATTAGATGCATCTTTCATCCCTTAGATCACTTCTTACTACGGAGATGATTCAATCGTCATGCTCTGGTGAAGTTGATGCACGAAAATTCTTTGACGTACACAGCATCCACTCTATAGGTACCATACACCGGGAGGAGAGACAGACGCCTGAGGGCTCTATAAGAACGTAGTACACAGAGATCAGGAATGAGAGTCTATATCAATATATACGGGATAACCGTGGCACGGTCTAAAGAGAATGGAACCGAATGGAACGGAATGAAGTAAGGACGCCTGCTCCGTATCGTCACCTCAGGTTATTCTGTCTACAGGGCCGAGAGTCGCACACCTTGGTAAGAGCGATCGTCTGGACGTGGATACACCTCGGCTGTATATACAGCTGAGTGTGGGTGTGTAGGTCGTGTACAACACGAGAGTAAAATCGAGGAATGGCGCATGCCTCGCCGAGACCAGAGAGTCAGAGAGAGCCGAGACTCAGGGAGTCTCTCCTAGCCACTGAGTCCAACTGGATCGGCGAACGTAGGAGCACAGTCGCTCGCGTGACTGCTCCTCCTGGTCTCTACTAACATTATGCGACGTGCTGTTCTAACACTCGACTGACAACACTTGTCAGGTGCTCGTGCGACTTGAGGAGAGTGCGCCAGTTGGGATAAACGTTTGTGTCGAGAGTGCTGGTGATAAGTTGGTGTTGACATTGAGATAGAGCAGGGACAGCTTATAGTAGAACCACGTTTAACCTCATGGAAGTCACCTGACTGTAGCAGGGCTTCAACCCCTAGTGTACCTGGAGAGAAAGTTGAGCTGGTGCAGCACGAGAGAAAGAGAGAGAGAAAGAGAGAGAGGGAGAGAGTATAGAGAGGGAAAGCGTGTATAGAGGAGGGAGAGAGTGTGTACGTACGGAAAGAGGCCGGTGGAGGGTAGCTAGGGGTTGAGCTGGGCTTGCAAGCCCAAGGGGTGGATCGATGCCGCTCGCTTGCTAGCACTTTCCCCGAGAGAGAGACCCTTGCTTGGTCTCCTCGGGCTGGCTCTCTAGAGCTGGCCCTGTCCAATAGAATTATTCAAATTTCAAAGCTTTTGCTGATAGAGACTCGGGGCGGTGAGTGGGAGAGCGAGGGTTGGGGGATTGTAGGTCGCTAGAGAGGGAAGGTGATTTTTTGAGAGCCGCTAAACACTCGTCGCTTTAAATTGTATAGCGGGGAACTGGTGTTATTTGTATTGAGTCTATATATGTGGGTCAGGGTGTTCAGCAGAGGTGGTGAAGCATTGTAACAGGCGCAGGATTAGGACGGAAGTGGTAGGATAGTACGATGGGCTGCAGAGTCGCAGCTTCCGGGTCGGTAGTGGTAGAGGTAGCGGATAAAGGTAGTGCTCGTGGGAGTGAAGTCGCTACGAAGAGAGAAGATCGGGTCTTCTTCGCGGCGAAGTTACCCCAGGTGGGTGAGGCACTGCCAGGAGAGGAGGAGGAGGACGACGAGGACGAAGAGGACACAGCGCTAGAAGTCGAGGTTCTTGTACTGGCTGATCTGGCGGATTCGAGTTGGAAGTATATAACGCACGTGGGGACCTGGAGGACAGAGCATAATCGTCGGGTGGAAAGATCAGGGTTGAGTGGTAGGTAGCTGCCGAGAGCCGGCGAGGATGCAGCGACTGCGCTCGACGTTCAAGAGGTCGCGGACTCCCACAGGCGCAGAAATGAAGTCGCAGTCGAGCCTCGAGGTGCCCAAGCAGGTCAGGTCAGCCTCCTTCGACGAGATCCAGTTGGAGGCCAAGCGACACGACGAGGCCAAGGAGCGCGAGAAAGGTGGTAGGATGATGGATCTCAGAGCATCCTCATCTTCGTCCTCGTCGTGCTCGCCGGCCAGGTCCCAGCAGGAACAAACTGGAGCTGTAAGGAGACTCACCACCCTGAGAGTGCCGCAGCTTCAGAGTGGTCAACGCTCCAAGAGTTTCGACGCCTGTGGTAGCGACAGAAGGTCCACTTCCGGTAGCGACAGGAGGTCCACTTCCGGTAGCGACAGAAGGTCCACTTCCGGTAGCGCTACTTCTACACCCACGATTCAGCTCTCGGGGTGCTATCATTGCGCCTGCGTCGAGGAGTATAGGAGTCTTCATGCGAAGAAGGACGAAGCCGGCGAGTCACCCTCAGGATCATCCCGAGAAGACGGTGACGAAGAGGACGCAGAAGACCTTGACGTGGAGGGATACGAGGAATCCGACTTCGAGGACGAGGACGAGGAAGGAAGTGGGGAGTCGAAGAGAGACACTAGTCCTGAGATTCGAGTGACCTTGACGCCCACGGACAAGCCTCGGTCACCCTCTACATCAGACAACGAAAATCCTAACGAGACCCACTGTCAGCAAAGAAGACGCTCCATAGCGTCGCCGAAGCTCGCTCGTCAGGAAGCTTTGACCTCGTATCCCGTGGAGCTACCAGCAATCTTTGGCTCGGCTGATGACGAAGACGAGGAGGAGGAGGATGACGACGAAGAAGATAATACCGCTGGCGGTAAAAGTAAACTCGTCGTGAGAGACATCTTTTTAACGGTACCGGAACTCAAGAGAGATCGTGCCGCTTCCGTTGACTCATGCTTCAATAATAACAAGGCTGACAAGAATGACAATCATGATTCCCTCGCGGTGCCTCAACAAAATACCAGGTCGAAGAGCGTCGACATTGTTCTCCCTACCGATGCTCAAACAAGATACACTGCACTCTTACCCTCGAGCGACTCTCATTCTATACGAGGGTTGGTATCCCCCTAGGATTCACTCAGCATGACGAACAAATCTTGTCACTTTATAAAAGAATCATAAAACATCTTATAAACAGCCATCACTAGAATTTTTTCAGGACATGGCGCTAGAGCTTTCGACACATATGTAAAAGACAGAAACAAAGATTAGAGTACAGTAGGTTTTCCTGATTCATGCTCTGTGGGTGTATCAGAAATCTCTTTTACAAGTCTTGAAATAAGTCTTACGTCCTTCTACATCCTATATATACATATATAAGGCTTACTAGTTTGTATACTCTTGATGCTTTTTACTCATAAGACTTCCCAAGATTACAAAGAAAGCTTGTGGCATTTTGAACTAGGGTTTCTTGCGTGCACTATTGTGCATTAAATATCAGGTTTATTTGATACTAAACTCTAGTGCGTAATTGAACATCCAAGTGGCACGTTACTATCTGGATATAATGATTTACTTGCAGAGGAAGAGAGGAGACTGGTCCAAGTGGAAGCCAACGAGAGCCGAGATCAACACCAGACTGGGGACCAGGTGCCCTAAATGGAGAACATCTTTGGGTGCCAACAGCAGCTTCTGGAGACTTTTGTTATGTCAACGACTGTTCCGTAAGCTGTCATCTTCTTTGGATTCTTATAACCCTTTTCCTTGCTCCTGGCAATTATTCATTATGCTGACTATATATAGCTGCCATTATAAAATCAAGAATGGTTTATCTTACAGAAACATGGACCACGTCTCAAGTGCGCAGCGTGCCGAGTGGTCGCCCACGCCTGCTGTGCCGGGACGTTGGGCTTTGCCTGCAAGCCGAGTTTTCGTGACGTCGGAGTGCGGCAATACAGGGAGCAGACCTCAACTCATCATCACTGGGTGCATCGTAGATCGCAAAAAGGCAAATGCGCAAACTGCGGGAAGTCCTTTCAGTCAAAGTTGAGCTTCTCGTCGAAGGAAATCATCGCACTGAGCTGCAGCTGGTGCAAGGCTGCCTATCATAACAAAGAGGCTTGCTTCAATATTCAAAAAATTGGTGAAAATTGTGAGCTTGGTAGTCACTCTTCCATCATCGTACCGCCATCTTGGATTGTCAAACTTCCCCGCAAGGGTAGCTTCAAGAGCAGTTTAAGAAAGTCGCCCCGAAAGAAGAAATCGGGTGGTACCTTAGCTGGTACTTCCAGTAGGAGGAAGGTCAAGGAGAAGGACAAGGAAAAGGATGAGAAGGATCACGGAAAGTTGTGGGTCGTCAAACCTATTCCTACAGTGACGGTAAAACCGGTTGTGGTATTCATTAATCCTAAATCCGGTGGTAACCAGGGTGCTAAACTCCTGCAGAAGTTCCAGTGGTTACTCAATCCTAGACAGGTTTTTGATCTTACTCAAGGTGGACCTAAGATGGGGTAAGTTCTAACCTAAATTCGACGAATCATCTTCAGCGTGTTCATCATCAATTTGTCATTTTATTATTACGTTTTTAGATTGGAGCTTTTTAAAAAGACACCTAATCTAAGAGTCCTTGCCTGTGGAGGTGATGGTACTGTAGGTTGGGTCCTGTCCATCCTGGACCAAATTGGGGTCTCACCGCCACCTGCAGTAGGTGTACTTCCGCTTGGTACAGGAAACGATCTTGCCAGAGCTTTAGGATGGGGTGGTGGCTATACAGATGAGCCCATAGCAAAGATCCTGACAAACATTGGCGACAGTGATACTACGCTTCTGGACAGGTGGCAGCTGACGGTAGAAAGAAATCCTGACGCCCCCAATGACGACGATGCCGGCAAGGGAAAAGAAAATCTTCCTCTGAACGTGGTCAACAATTATTTTTCGTTAGGGGTCGATGCACACATCGCTCTGGAGTTTCACGAGGCCAGAGGTAAATTAATAAGAGAAGCAAGAAGCGTTCTGATGAATATATTACTATCAATTAATTATATATTTATCTCCCGCAGAGGCTCACCCAGAAAAATTTAACTCGCGGCTGAGGAATAAAATGTTCTATGGTCAAATGGGTGGCAAGGATTTGGTTAGACGGAAGTGGAAGGATCTCTCAGAATTTGTGACTCTTGACTGCGACGGTCAGGATTTAACACCAAAATTAAAAGAACATCGGGTACACGCTATTGTCTTTTTAAACATCGCTTCCTATGGTGGTGGCACTCATCCATGGGGTGCTGGTAGCGGAAGTAAAGAACCAGCTACCGACGATGGCCTCATTGAAGTTGTTGGTTTGACAACTTACCAATTGCCTTTACTCCAAGCTGGTGGTCATGGCACATGCATAGCTCAGTGTAGTAAGGCCAAACTCGTTACAACAAGAACCATTCCAATGCAGGTAATTGGTCTATTAATTAAGACGTTATTCCTGTTTCTGAAATAATTGCGAATAAATATTAAATTTTAACCTGAAGGTCGACGGGGAAGCTTGCCGTTTATTACCCTCAGTAATAACCATGAACTTGCTAAATCAAGCGACGATGCTGGCGAAACGTAGAAACACCAGTAAACCTCAACAAAATGTAGGAGCCAAATTGGAGAGGTTAAAGTTGCCAGTTATGAGGATCAAAATGTCGGACTACGAGAATTATCACTCCGATAAAGACAGGCTGAAGAAGGCTGCTGAATCCTGGCTTCAGGAACCTTTGGATCTGGATGCTACATTGGATCTTGAATCTCTCAGGGCGATCCTGAGTAAAGAACATCCGATGGACACTTGTTGCTTCTTGGATTGTAAGTAGATAAAGAGTGAAATAGATATACATAGATAACGGAAAATCCGTGAACTATTTTCGAGAACCAACCTACGTTACCTTCGGCCGTCCACCCTTCGCTCATGCATCCGCAAGACAGGCTAGCGCCAGCCAATTCTTTATCACAGAGAACTGATAAGCCGGTATGATCTGGGAGTTGGGGTGGAACGGGCCCAACTCCGCCAAAATGAAAGCTCTGACGGAACCTATCAGAAGATACGATAACTTAACCGATCCTGTCGATTTTTGGGGGCGCGTGAAATCGAGAAACGCAACCGTAGGTGCTGATCTTCGGGGTCGCTTAAAATCGGAAACCGCAACTGGATACGCAAACGGCCGCTCAGATTGCTAGATTGAGATAGAGAAGGTCGGAAGGAAGCGTCAGGCAAATAGTGCCGAAACTTGACCTCAACTCAAACATTAACTAACATAACAGGGTGGCGCGACTGTAGGGAACTAGAAAGCGAGAACGTTATCTGAATCGGTAGCCGGAATAGCCTTGTGACCGTGAATCAAAAAATCACGTCACAAGAGTTAAGGACTAAGGATCAAAGATGTGTATATGGATCCTCATAAAGATTTATGAATTTCTATTTAAGCCTGCACAGCAGAAAGATTCTTCAGGATAGACAGAGCTCAAGAACAGCTACACTTTGTGACTGACGTGGCCGCCGACGCACTCTATGTCCTCGAGGAAGGTTCTTCTGCACCAACTTCGACGGATGCTGATACTGGGAACAACAAGGAGGAACCGGAAACAGCTCAACCTTCTCCAAGGTACCATAGAAGCTCTGGCTCATATAACCCAGTACTCCCGGCAAGCTAAACTCTACTTGGGACTATCAAAGCAGTGAGGAAACGGCAAGGACGATACCGACTGTCTCGGAGAAGACCCAGGAAGTCAGCAACCCTGTAGCAGATCAAAAACCGGAAAGGCAGACGTCCCGTAATTCTGAAGCATTGGCCAAGGAGAAACCTGAGGAATCAAGGAAGTCCACAGAAACTGTAGAACCACTGTCAAGGACGCAGGACTTGAACGAGGATCAACTCCAAAAGGAAATGGCCAAGCAAAGTTCTTCTAAATCAGCCTCCTCGATGGTGGCTGGTCAATCTCATCAGCAGACATCGTTGGCATTCATCAGGTACGGTCTTACAGTGACATGCTTGGTGCTCATCCTGATGAGACAATTATTCATTCATATCCCTCTTTCAGTCCGCGTGACAGACTCTTCAGCCTCAGTTCAGAAGTTCATACGTTTAGCAGCGGCCTCCTGGAGAAGACCTGTGACGGGATCCTGAAGGCAGCAAAGATTGGTGACCTTCCAGCCCTGAAGGAGTTGCACGAGAGAGGATATTCACTGTTGTCGATAGACGCAAATGGACAGACGGCGTTACACCTGGCATCCAGGTACGGGCACAAGGACATCGTCAGGTACCTGATAGCCTGCGCGCCACCGACTATTTTAAACATGGTCGACAATGACAAGTAAGTTCCCGTAAATCATGATCACCCTAAATCTTATCAATTAAACACTAATTATTTTTATAGAGGTCAAACGGCGCTCCACAAGGCTGCGCAACAGAAACGCAGGTCAATCTGCTGCATGCTGGTAGCTGGTGGCGCAATGCTGACAGTACAAGATCGTCATGGTAATACACCACGTCAATTAGCACTAATAGCAGAGGACAGAGATCTTGCCGCATACCTCCACAGTCAGTATACGTTTTTTCTCGGATAAAAGACAATTGAGCATCGACAAAATAATTATATTCGTTAATTGACCTCATAGGTCAGGAACAGTTCCAGCTAGTCACGGAGGATATGGAAAGCGTTCTCTGACCCATTGCGGTGCACGGAAAGGCGTAGAGACAATTCAAGAAGAAAGAGAAAAAGAGAAAGAATAAAAATCGAAAAAGTTAAACGGGTGAGAGAGAAAAAGAGCGGATAAAATATATATATATATATTCATAATAATATATATAACGTAGCATCGGCGAGATCAACTCAGCAAATTACGATGCAATTTTACTTTTAAAATTCGTAAGATTTCGTCGACGACAATCCAAATCGAGCGTCGCTACGACTTCTAGAGTGATAATCACATTTTTTCGTATTATAATATTTACATTAGAGATTTTCGGCCCAGCTCGACGAAACTCGTACTCTCTTTTTACACGGTTACGGGCAAATTTCCCGGGATTCCGTTTTGTTCTTTCGTATCAATTTTAAATTACTATATCACATAGATATAGCTCATTCATTATAAACGTTATCAAGAGAACCTACGTGTGATGATAAGGGACTAGGAATTTAATCCATTCGATTTTTCACGGCTTTGTACTTATAACGTTGCTAAGCTCCGTAAGGACGATTGGAACGGAAGAGGGAGAAAAATCAATTCAATCGATACAGGGCGAACTACCCATTTACCGGTGAACAATATAGAAATGAATAAAAGACAAAGTATCGATCAAATCGAAGACAAACGAGTAATGAGGTCAGGCTTATCAAAATCTAATCGTTTACATTATATAGAAACAAGAGGGGTGACTACACACGCGAGCATACAATTATAGATTTGAGATTCTATATATATATAATATATATGACTAGAGACGATTTTTATGTCGGGACAAGTATTATTATTATCTCGTTATCATAATCTTACTCTATTTGAAAATGGCGCGCGTGTCAATAACAATTTAAAGTGTTGCCGAGAAAGCTGCGTATATCTATTTAGTCGTTATGAAATTATATTCGGTACCAAATGAAAAGGGGATCAACGTACGAACACCAATTAGTTCTTAGAGGCGGTCTATTACTACTGTTACTATTACTACTACTACTATTACTTCTACTACTACTAATACTACTACTACCGCTACTATTACTATTACTGATACTACTACTATTACTAATACTACTGCTACTGCTATCCATCTTCCAGTTATCTGCTGTCGTATAAGCGATCCACTGTGCAGAAAGCAGAAAGACCCTAGGTATTTTCGAGGTCAGGCCAAAGAAAAATATTTTAAAATTAAAACCAATCAGAGGAGAGAGAGGAGGGTGATGAGCAAGGAAGATTGAAGGATGATAAGATGAAACGAAGATGATGAAACGATAGACAATTTATATACAATATTACAAAATTATTGACAGTTATTTTAAAAGAAGGCTTCGAGCCAATTTCTCTGAGGAGAAAGTACTTTCTTCGAGGGACGATATTACATTAGATTCTTTAATGACCGAAATGAGGACGTTTTCATCTAAAGCCTGTATTCAGTACGTGTCTGGTGACGTGAATCAATACTGATGTCGGTTTGATAAAGGAAATAAGAGTTTACGAATTTTTCCAAAAAAAAAAAAAAAAAAAAAAAATTACACAAGGAAATCAATGATACCAGCATATTGTATCGTTAGTTGCGAATTTGAATTAAACTAATATGATTATTATGTTATACTATATTATATTATATATATATATATACATATACATACGTAACATATGTATATCTATATCGCATCGTATCGTATTACGTATTTGGATACATTATCGAGAGTTTAATGCGAAACGTCAGTGACGTGTTCATGGAATTTTTTTCAAGAGAGCATCGATTCCAGGAGAGAAACAAAACAAGAGATAACAAAACAACATAATGGGGAAAAGCATTAAGACAAAATTCCAAGTAAACACCGTCGCGACGCTTTTGCTCTATAAAAATTATATATCATATATTTAAAATTAGAGTCTTACTAAAGAATTTTTGGAGTACGAGTACTTAACGAAAATGCCTTTTACGGTCCACACTAATAATTAGCTACAAAGAGAAAAGGAAAGGGAAAGACTAAAGAGAAAGAAAAAATGAATACGAGCTCAGTCGACTAAGTAAACAGAGTCATATGTGAAAGAGAGAGAGAGAGAGAGAGAGAGAGAGAGAGAGAGAGAGAGAAAAGATTAGAGAAACTGCAAAGAAACGAAGAAGAGCCTAGACACGAAAGAGAAAATAATTATTAGAATTAGTGATTAACGTAAAGAAAAATAAAGAAAAAGCTAAAGCTAAAGAAAAAAAATAAAAAGAAAAAGAAGAGAGAAGATAACTAAAATGAAACACAGTATTGCCTTCCTCGTGGGGGGATTCGGACCGCAAATTTCTTATGTTATAGAGCAATAAAAGGGACAATCATAAATTTCGGTCCAAAGCCCCACCCCAAATTTATCTATTGATTAATTTAACCAAAATTCTTATCATTATACCTAATTATATCGTTTGACCTCGTCATTTCTTGACGCACGCGTACTTATGCATTTCTATGCATATCAAGAAGGACGCATTGAGTCTCTCGATGAAAAACAATCCCTTTGCACTAAACCAAAAAAAAAATCCTTCCCTTAAAAAAAAAATGCCTTTCAATATTGTATTTCTTCTTAAACCGCTGCATTTCTTTTTATTTATACAGACACATGCACAGGGTGAACAAGGACCTAATCAGCGATCATATCTCATTCCCAAGTAGGACCCATCAGTCCCACTTGGAATTAAATGACTGTTTTCTGGGCCCTAGTGTCTTTATAACCAAAAAAATTAATTAACCCTCACCAATGGGAATAGACAAGTAATCCTTCGATGGCAGATATATCCCATTGATATAATTAATGATAACGTATACACCTTGACCCTCGTGACTTATCAGGTGAATTCTCTATAATTTGTAATATGTGATAAAAATCCTGTTGATTATTATTATTGTCATCGTGAACACGTATCCCTTATACTACTGAATCCTCAGCGACAAACACCAAAAAAAAAAAAAAGATAAAGAAAAAGTAAAGAGGAAAAAAAAGAGAAAATAAAAAATAGATATATGCGTATAATGGGACTTTCTCTATGGACAATGGAATCTAACGAATGTGGTATTTTAAAAACATGCGGCCTGTTGATATAACCACTAAGAGATTATTATTCTATTTATTATAAATTATAACGTTACGATTAATCTACATTATTGTATTGAAACGTGGAGAATATTTTACCAATTCCTACGCCTGTTGCACGTGCGTGGATTAATGTATCCTACGTGTATCTGGAACTTAGAGACACGTTACGCGCGCGATTACTTTAGGGTGCGTTAAATTATTAAGAAATAATCTTTTTCCTTTTCGAATCATCTATTCCCACTTCAATTGTCTCTTGTCCAGTGATTAGCGCTTTATCACGTTTATTCACGCTAAGTCATCTTGGTGCAATTAATTATATGATCAATTAATTAATAGATTAATAATCCTTTGACAGATTTATCTTTTCCAATGAAAGTCCTTCGTTTCTGGAGTGACTTATCAATTAAGTTATTGTTACCTTTAGCGAAGAGACCAGGTCGATTGGATGACACCGTTTTGAGATAATTGATTGACGGCCACGTGTGAATTAATCTGACAACGTGTCAATTCAACGATGGTCCATTTGAGAGTGAAAGTTGAGAGCATGAGTGAATTAAGGGTTTTAAAAGGGTGTGTATACGGTGGGAGTGGTGGGGACGGTTGTGAAAGAAAAAAAAAAATTAATGAAAAGAAAAAGTGACGCAACAATATTATTATTGCCATTTTTTGTAGTACACAAGAGATACAGGTGGTTTCATTAGAATTGTCGACCCTAGAATCAAAGGCGTGCGACGGACCTACGAATGAAACGCTTTCTATTGAATTATTATAAGTAGACATCTTTGTGAGGGTTAGTCATAGTAATTGATTGACCCGTGGTGAACCTATCATTGCTAATTGTTATATTGTTCTTATGATTCTCATTATCATTGGGATATATATATATAGTATATATATACATGGTATTGCTATATGACTTTATTGATTGATTGATTGATTGATTATTATTAAGAGTTTGTCGCCAGGATCTCCATGTACGATTAGGATAAATCCAGGCGGCGAATTGTTTCAGTACTTTCCAATGGAATCTCAACGTACTTCGTATATCTACTTATGTACTCGTTAGTTACTGTATAACTGAACTATACTATATTTTCCTCGATTTATGATATTTATCTGTAAGGTTTATTAAATTTTACAATAATAAAGCACTTTATGATAGTAGATCCATGGTGGGCTGTGATCATTTTAATTGTGTCAACGCAACTGCATCAATACTCCTCGTCTGTGCCAGACATCTCTGTCGTCTCCTGAATAAGCAACCGGAAGTGCGCATATCAGGAACTTCCTTTGAGAATCAACGTAAAGAGGAATTTGTATTAAATCAGTGGAATATTTTTCGTGGATATCGTTCAGTTCATTTTTATCATTGAGAGATTCTTCAGGGAGGTACGCAAGCTGGCAGCTTGGTGCAGCTGCAACTGGTGCTGCTTCGGCATCCAGCTCCTTTAAGGTACCGGCAATGATTTCTGCACCTGCATTAAGTATTGATTATTTTTCTTCCTTCTTTATTCCATATTTTATTTTTAGTGTCGTACCTGAGATCAGTAGACCTTTTATGATTATTGAACATTGCCATTCCTTTTTCTTTGATCCTTCAAGCCAGTTTGCGTGCAGCTGCAAGCTCTCTAGAGGGTGCTTGCAGATGCGAGCTGTGTGCTGTTTCAGGGCGGCAAGGAACGTACGTGGACGCGCGAGGCAAGATAAGTCTATTTCCTGAGGGAGATCATTTAGGTTCGAGAGATATTGCTGACGGGATAGCAGACTGTTTACAAATGGGACGACTTCCTGAGGTCCAGCCGGCCATTCCTCTAACCATTTTCTTGGAGCCTGTCAATGTGGTGACACCTTTAAGATATCCTTTATTTTTATTCTTACGTTTAAAGTACCTTAGAATCTGTAATGGACGGTGATTCACTTTCCAATCTAACTAAACTCGTTAGACGCCTGATTAAATTACTTTCGTCTTCAAAAAAATCTAGTAAAAGATCATCATTCTTCGATTCCGATCGCTGCGTAGGACTCGAGATCATTGATCCTCGTTGATCTAATAGATCTCTTAGTTCTTTATGAATCTTTGCTTTCAAACTTTCTCGCGCTCCTGCCTCATTGGTATTGATTTCTCCTGTAACTATATCTGTAAGGATAATTTATCAATTAGTTTTATCAGCAACAATAGTATTTTTTCATATATTCTAGACTTACTTTGAAGAAGAG
This sequence comes from Calameuta pallipes, assembly GCA_030142375.1. Taxonomy (NCBI): domain Eukaryota; kingdom Metazoa; phylum Arthropoda; class Insecta; order Hymenoptera; family Cephidae; genus Calameuta; species Calameuta pallipes. The sequence goes on from JARQSW010000169.1 coordinate 68,661, forward strand.
CAATTGCTGTCTCAGCGGCTGAACGTTCCCAAGCTCTGTTTGCATTTGCAGGTAATCCAAAATAATCCTTAGGCGAGTCTACGTCCTTCAATTGTTCCAATAATTTTATTCCATTTTCAGAATTGATTTCAGGCAGCCTTAAGATTCCACCTAATTTTACTCGACCGGTAAACACATCCCTGGACCATATATTTTTGAGTATGGACTGAAGAGCTCTCATGTCAAACGCATCCTGTAATCTTCCACCATAAATAGCAACATCCAATAATCCACGTCCAGCATCCCAATCTCCTGAATTATCACGTTCCTCATTTTCTCTAGCAAATTCCTTAACAACCAATTCAGATGCAGCTTCAAGGTCTGCTTCATTCCATTCGTAAGCTTTGATCCAGCCTTGTGGCACGAACCGTCTACGTTCCTGAAGGATTGCATGTAGCCAGGATAACAAGAAATTTCCTCCTGAATATCCAGAAGACTTTTGACGTTGCTGAAGCTGCTGAAAGGATCTTTTAACGTTCCTCTTCACACCTTCCGGTGGTTCGTATGCTAATTTCAGGCAGAGTCCTGCAAGACCTGCATAAAATCCTGAACACTCCTCAGTTGTCAACCAGATGCGTGCAGTTGGATTTTTGTCGACAGTGCACATGGGAGATCGTAAAAGTCCTTCCAACCGTGGTAGCCAGTTTAATGCTAATTGTAAATTGCTTAATAGTAACCAGCTGCCTTCCCTGAGAATATAAAGTGCAATTAAAATATGCTTAGAGAATTTATTAACACTTCTGATTATTTACCTGCAGGCTGATTCAAGAGCAGTTTCAGCCTGAGCCACTTGTCCTTGTCCTAAGGATATTTCTGTAAATCTTACACTCGAACTGATATGTCCTGCAGCTGCAGCACGTAATTCTGAAGCAGGATCTGCTCCTGGCGACAGCAGCAACAATATCGGACGGGTTTTACAGTCCTCAGCAATTTTTGCTAAGGACCACGAAGGAGGAGCAACGTCACGTACACCTGAAATCAACAATTGTAGTTAACTGATTAAAAAATTATTATTATCACTCCTTTACCCAATTGTTCTGCTGCCAATTTAGTCATTGCTGTGTGTAGATGATCAGGACGTAATGCTTTCACTATTAGTGTCTTTTGGAAAAGTGTCAAACCACTTTCAGCATATATCTGACCAATATTTTCGAGCCAGGTTGCTTTCAGTTTTGATGCGACCTATATAGATGTAGAGAAAATTATTTTAATTAACATTAACACAATATCAATTAATCATAATTAATTTACCTCAGGTAAAGCAGAGCCTAAAGCCATTACAGACGATGAACGTTCTTCAGGCACCCAACTGGGAACTCTAAAATCGGAATTATCATCGTATCCTGCTGCTCCCCGAAACAGGAGTCTCTTCTCCACTTCCGATACTGGATTCAAAGAAAGCGCCAAATGCAAGGCAACAGCAAGTCTGTGCTTTCTGTACGCAGCCGTCGTACAATGATGAAGAGTCAATGACACGAGTCTTAAAAAAAATCTCAGTTACGGTATAAGGCAATGATAAAAAAATCCATAAATATTTCATTATAATATTACTTCTTTTTCATAACTTTCTGACTCTCATCTGCTTTCTCCTCGTAGACACTGCTTCGTGCATCTCCCGCTTCCAGATAAATATCCGTGAAAGCTTCCGCAGAGAAGACATAAAGTGGACTCAGGTATCTCAATGATTTAACAGCCTCAAAGAGGTTAGCAGCAAATTTAGCAAGAGGCTCATGATTCTTAGCTCTACGGGATACTTCAACGAGACTCTTCTTGCTTTCTTCGAGAGCTAGAGCAATTTCTTTAGCTTTTAACTGAGCAGCTTCCAAAGAGGCAAGGAGTCCACCTTGGGATCCTTGCGATTCCTGAAGAAGATCCTGACCCCTGCTGGCTCCCAGTTGGGCTAACAAGTCAAGCCTTGCTGCGTCTCTTTCACCGGATAATATTTCTTCGCGTTCCAAGGCTTCTCTCCTTTGTCCTTCTAATTCTGGTGTTTCCCTTTGCAAAGCTCTTTCAATGAATCTCTCTGCCAGACTTCTAACACCTGCACCAAGTGTCACTCGCATGAGTACAGACTCAGCTTCCCTAGGTAGATGATCCAAATCGTCTCGCCTGGTTGCCAAAAACAGTTTAAAGCCTTGCTGAGGTGCTAATGTTCTATCGCCAAGTCTCAATGGTCGCTGACGTAGCAATGGCAGCAATACAGTTGGTAATTCAACCAACTCTTCAATCAGTAACGGTTTACCAAAGCGTATAGCCAGCTCTAAGGTCGTGAGAAATCTTGAACTCTGCGGTTCCGTTACCTCTAACCTGGTACCGTTATTAGACTTGAGCCAGGCAACAGCTACACCTGAGGAATCCAAAAAGAGTGGGACCAATGGACCTCTTAGGACGCAAGAAGCACCTACTAAACTTCCGGTATCTGCAGGAAGTCCTTGTGCCCGCCATTGAAGTCTTTCTCGTTCGGAAATTAATAGGTCAATAGCCATTTTCTTTGCCTTATCATCTTTTACTGAAATCTGGTAGACAAGAAGAGCAGCTGCAGCTGCAGCTTCAACATCTAATCTACCTTTTCTTGCCGTAAGCTCCTCGAATTGCGTTTGCCAATCTGTATGTTCGGCGTCCAGTTTATGCAGGAGTGCTCGTGCAGTTGCGAGACTAGCTTCAGTGGCTTCCGAACGCAATTGCAATGCAGCTGCGCCTCTGGAATGTGCAGCTAATTCCTCTTGCAACTGGGCAACACGACTTTCTACAGAATTCAAACCTGCAGCTAGTCTACCCAGCTGCGCCTCTGCAGCAGCCAGTCGCCTAATGGCATAACAAGCATAGTACCACATACGAAACAGTTATTTGATTGATTTAATAAATGGATTAAAACTCACTCAGCTAAGAGACGCTGTTCCCTCTCCAGTGGTGCCACCTGTTGCAAAATTTTTCCATATTGCAAATTAGCAAGGACCCAGGCTGCTAAGGGTGCAGCTGCAACTGAAGCACGCCTAGCTGTTTTCTCTTCAAAACTTTCAGGACGTTCTTTTATTAATTTCTCAACTGCCTCCAGGCTGCTGCTCGAGCTACGTCTTGCGTCCCATGATCTGAAATGAATTGGTAATATAGGTACTGAATTAGATTTGAAGTGGGACATTTGAATTCTTACCGAATCTCATCCTTGACTCCACGCTTTGCGAGAAAAGTTTTCATACTGTTCCAGGACGTGTCTCGTATTCCCATCAATCTGAGGACTCCTTCCAGGACATCCCTAACTGGTGCTGGTGGTGCACGAAGGGAACGCACTTCCGCCAAAGCGTCATTACCAATTCCAGCAACTGCCTGTGCAGCTTGTTCAACTAGTGGTTCTACTTTACCCAACTCTCCTTCGATATCGGCCTGAAGAATGAAAAAATTAAAATTAGTTACGCAAACATCTAATTGCCAATTGCATCATACTTTTCGTCGAGCCAATTCAGCACTTTCACGCTCCGTTTCAGACTTCAAAATTGTCATTTCACCACGTTGACCTGTCGCACCCCTCATGGTTGCTGTTATCTGTTCCAGGGCAGCTGTAGCTCTACCCTTCTCAGCCTGAAACAAAATTGCTTAACAGAATTAATTTTTATTTCAATTTAAAAGCAATTCGACTCCTCCTGCGTACCTCTAATTCTTGTCGCTGCTTAGTTGCTTCATCTTCCAGCTTAGAAACACGTTCTCCAGCTTCCCTGAGTCTGCTGATACCAGCTTCAAGACTGATAAGTTTCTTTTCAATATCCGCAGACCATTTCTCCTTCAATTGCTTCCAAGAATATAATAGAGCAAGGAAACGAGCCGGCGCTTGTTGCTGACTAGGTGCTCTGAGGTGGGTCTTCACCAAGGCTTGAACTCCTGGTGATTCCTCTTCGCTCTCTTCAGCCATACCACATTGCTGTATTGCTAGTTCACTAAGCGGTCTTTCTAGAGACCACCATTCGCACCGCGGATTTTGTCCAATTAATACACAGTGTTTTAAAAGTCCAGATCGTAGCAACCAATCTTCTCTGGAGTCAGCAGTGTCCAGGATAACAGCTACTCGTAAAAGACTTCTTAATCCTGAAAAATATTATTTTTAATGAGATTTATCCAATTGAATATGTTATTACAAAAAATATATTTACTGTGATAAAAATATTGTTCCAGGCTTCCTGGAAAATCTTCTCGTCTAGCAAGATCAGCCAGTGGAGCAATTAGACCAACGAGTTCCTCTGTAGCCATCAGTCCAGGAACTTCTCCTCTAGATACAATGGCGCTGGCCAGGATTGCTAAACCTACTTCACGCACGTGATGCTCTTCCAGGAGAAGAAGAGTTGGTTCTCCATCGATACCAGATGCTTGGATAGCAGACCTTATTGCTGCTCTACCACGTCCTTTATAAAGACAGGTTAATTTTAATAATACAAGAAACTAAATTGAAAAATTTAATTTCTCATTTACCAGGTCCAGAATCAATCAGACGTAAGGATGACATGGTAGCTGCTAATCTAATTGCAGATTTGCGACCTGCACCAGGTCGACCTACTAGTATCATACCACGTTGGCCACTTCCCATTGCCCAACTGACACCTAAAAATTATTTTTGGTAGCATCAAATATTTTTTATTATTTTTCAAAAATCATGCTAATACCGTACCAGCCACAATTTGCAAAAGATGAGGAGACATCGATGCCTGGATTGGTTCTCCTTCTCTGGCACATTTTGAAACTGCATTTTCAACTTCCTTTCTCCATTGTTCTTCACCAAACGGAAGCAAACCAGCTGCACCGCCTTTCCAAGCATAGATATCATCTCCAGAAGTTTTACCTCCTGGTGCACGTGATGCTATTATCGATTCCCAACGAGATTGTTCCTTGATAGTCAATCTTAAACATGAGATCATAAATAATTCAATCTTCACTGTATCCAGATGCAGATGCATTTCGGTTCCCCGTACCTGCATTGAAACATTCGACGTCCTGCATCCAGTAAATATTCAGTGATCTCTGATTCATCTTCTGGGACAGGATAGAATTTCAAAGCATCTGCCCAGAGTGCTAAATCACCAGGTGTCCAGGATGCGATTAATTCCTGTGAAGTTAAAGCTGATTGAAAAGCTTCAAGCATTGCTGGAGCCAGACGAGAAATCCACGATTCGACCATAATTTTTCCTCCTTTCAATGCATTTCTCAAATGCAATTCTACTATGGCGACACTCTGCTTCGAACTAGGATTCCTGAAAAATAGTATGTATTGAAATTTATTGAATTTGCTTAACAATAAATCAATTACTTACGGCATGTAATGTGTGGCGAGCAATGATTCCAATCTAGGATGCAATTTAGTTTCAGTATCTCCTGTAAATATGGCAGTCAATGGAATTCTGGCATATTCCAAATCATCCTCGTGAAATCTTCCCTCCTGCAAGAGTTCCCGTACGAGTTCTTGCAAATCTTTAGATGCCAAATGTAAGTCCTCCAGAATCAGGATTAGACGACTGCCATTCCGTGGTCTATAGGCTCTTCCATGGGATGAAGAGTCTACCTGAACGCAGGCTCTTTTTAGACGCAGGATCAAATCCTGAGAACCGTAGAGGGACGATCCTTTTACGATAACTGATGACTCTCTGTTCGTATCCTTCCCTGATAAGATGGCTGCTGATATCAAAGTACTCTTTCCACATCCTGCAGGACCTCGTACTATTACAGGATGTCCTGAATCCAACCAGGGAAGCACAGCCTCCAAAGCTCTTTTTACTGGACCAGAAAGAGACAAAGGACCGTCTTCTGTTTTCAAAAAATCTACAGGATCACCAAAAGGTTCTATTCTATCAGTTTCTGAATTGTACAGGACAGCAAAAGGTCTTTGAGGATCAGGACACCAGCTGTCAGTCAATTCGTACAGCACTCTTGCCAGCTGGTCTCTGGAATTGGTATCTTCGATTTGACCGCATAAAGAAATCAAAAGGGCATGAGTCCCCATGGTTCTCGTATTGGAATTTTTAAGATGTGACAGTGCAGCTTCTATCAAGCCTGCAGCTGAAGATCGTTCTCCATTATTCTTCAATACAGCATCCGCAGCTGTGCTTAGGTGAGTATTAGCAATATCCTGAGCTAATGATGATAAGGTTTCCAATCTGCTAGGCAGAATTAATGATTTAGGCATGATGGTTCCAAGATGGACGACACCCAGACGAGAAACTGTAGCAGGACTGGCACCATCGAGTTTGTGAGTTTCAAAAATAAATCTGGTACCACTTCCTAATTTGATTCCTACGCCGTTAGGTAAAGTTAAAAGTCGATTGTCATCTAATGCTGAATTCAGAGCTTCAGCCCAGCCAGGTTCAACGTCGCCATCTAAAATAATCCATGTGGTGGATTCGCCAGCTGTAGACACAGCGTTAGACAAGAGTCCTTCCTTCCATTCTCTAGTAGTGGAATCTACTTTGCCTAATAATTTAGTCTTTGGCATAGCACCAGGATAAATTAAAATTTGCGTAACAGGATTGCCAATTCTTGACAGTGCTTCTGTTAAAATTCTTCTTATTAACGTTTTCCCACTTCCTGCTGGACCAACAATAGCTACGCCTGCTCTGCTTTTCAATTGATTATTCAGTTGCACGCATCTCTCAGCCACTTCCTGTTTTAGCCCCTGAGACTCACAAAGATCAATCAGAATGGATTTCAGATCTTGTTTAGTTGAAGTAGAATCCAAAGAGATGTCAACTTTTGGAAAAACGTCAGATAACAACGCCAGAAATTTAATTCTGTCGCTTTCAATGAGTTTTGGCACAGTAGAAGCTTTGATAGCCAGTAAGAGTCTTTTGGTTTCATCAGAATCATCCAACTGAGCAGGTTCAATGGCATCCAGAACAGATCTGAGAGCTCTAAGTCCCCAATCATAGTGTGGCTGTCTAGACAATAATTTCTCCGAGATATCCAAAGTCTCTACCAATTGTTTAGCTAAAGTGCTCGCTTCGAGAAAACCTGCGCATTCTAAAAGAGCGCGTACTATGTCTGATCTATCAGGATGCGCCATTGCTACCGGTCTAAATAATCTTGCCAAGGAATCGGGCAGTTTATGTCGTCCTCCATATTCACTACCAGCTGGATTCATCGTGATAAATACACAGCAGTCAGAATCCAAACTGACAGTTTGATTCCCCAGTTGGACTTGAGTCTCTCCATCGCGCACTGCTTCCTGAAGAGGTCTTACAAGCATCGATACTGCACTCAGGGTCTCTTCCTCTAAACGATTGAACTCATCAAAGCAACCCCATGCACCAGCTTGAGCTAAACCACCCAGGATACGTTTCATGCTACCAGCATCCATTCCTGATCAAGTGTTATTTCTCCTTAATCAATTTGTCAGCAGTTGATAAAAACATTTTAATATGTAATTTATTACCTTCGTCGCAGTTGAAGACCAATACCAATCTTCCTAGAATCGCCCCCAGGGCCTTAACACTCTCTGTCTTTCCTGTTCCAGCTGGTCCCGTGGGACTACCTCCTAGACCCAACTTCATGGCTTGCGTGAGAGCCAGGAAGCACCTTTCTGTTAGCGGTGTTCGCACTAGGCCTACAGCTGCGCCTTGGTATTCAAATTTGTATTTGAATTCCGCACCAGCACATTTTACAATTGGTCCTTTATCCTGTTCAAGGGATTCGTTTAATTATGGTAAATAGAAATAGTATTTATTTTCCTTTCAATAAAATTACTTACGCTTCTGTAACTTCGCAGTTGCCTGGACCAGGTCCAGGATGATTTATCATCATTGGAACTTATCCCCAAGAGGGTCCTTGCTACTCCCAGATGATGCACTGTGTCCAGGAGCAATCCTCTAGCTTTTAATGCTATCAGATGTTCTCCAGTATCCTCAAGACCTCTGTATCTGGCTCTCTGAGCTTCCAGAGACTCAACTAGCTTCTTCAGGGCTGATGCTCCTTCCTTTAAGGCACTTTCACAGCGTTCTGTGAAGTGAATCCTTTCGGAGAGTAACAGGACCTGGGCAGGATATTGGGAAGGATCCGGACTTGAATCGGATAAACATTTTTCTAGCTTTTCATTCAAAGTGTTCCTCATCTCTTCCTCTAAATGCTTTAACCACTGCGGCAACGATTCTGTCAGGTCAATCGGATTGCTTAGCTTCAAAATTTCACCTTCTGGAGATATCACTGATATCAGTCGGCCATTTTCTCTTTTCACCGAACCAACACCTTGATACAATTTTGGTAAATGTGCTTCCAATCCTTTTCCACTACCGGAAACCAACTCAAGCAGATCTTCGTCACTGAGAAAATATAATCTGGGATACGAAGATCTCTTTTCCTGAAGAAAGAAAAGTTGTATGAAGTTTCAGGATAGAATGGATATAAAAACTCAGGATATACCTCTAGGAATTCATCCAGACTTCTCTGACATCTATCAAGAAGATCTTTCAGATTTATTAACGCTGGAAGCGGAAGTCTTCTCAAAGATGGAAGTCTTGGATCTCTTGCTACTTCTCCCATAAGGTATCTGAATTCCTTATCAGCTCTGGACCATCTTCCTGAATCATTTGGCGCTGCACCACCTCCGTAGACTGGGTCAAGGTACACCCACTTCCGCTGAACCGTACTTAGACCTTTTATTCTTTCTTCTATTTCAGACAAGGCAGACTCACATCGCGCAGCTCTTGCTGCGAAACGTTCATAACCAGCTGCACCTTTTGCTCCTTCCAGAAGAAGTCTCAATTCACCAGCCCTAGCCAAGAGACCTCCATATTCTCCCACTAAAATTATTGTTGAATTCCTGCTGTCTTTGGATTCCTGTAATTGTAGCGAGGCTGAACCTTCCCAAGATTCTAATTCAGTAATGGCCTGACGTATCCCACTTTCTGCAGCAGCCCTTTTCGTAATTTCCTGTATGGATGGTTTCAAAAATTAATGAGACTATAGATCAGGACGACTAACATATGGTACCTTAATTCGATCCACGTTCTCCTCAATGATCTCAACTTTGCTTAGAAGATGGCCCAGGGTAATATCTCTAATATTAGCCGTAGGTAGATTCAAAATAGTTTTCAATTCTGCCCAGTGCTCATCAGCAAGTTCATCTCCACGAAGAAGCTGGATCCATTCGATGGCTCTTCTAACTTCTTTAATCTTTTTACTAACAAAAGTATCAATTTGGACTTTGTTTTCATTTTCGTTGATTTTATCATGTTCTTCTGAACTGCCCTGAAGTTGTATTCGAATTCTAGTTTCCCAGGAATCTAGCCAGTCATGTAATCTGGGCAATCTTCTTCTAGCCACTATCCATTCTTCAGCTTCCTGTTTCTTTAGCTCTTCAAGGAATTCAAATTGGAATCTACAATTTGACTCTTCAGCATCCAACTGCGCTTCGATCCTCTCAAGTGAATCTTCATCGTTGAAAATATCATTTAAATCAACACCTATTCTTTGACAATCAGCATCCAATGACCTTTTTTGCTCTTTTAACGCTGTCCAACGTTCCCTCATGTTTGATAACCATTCTAAAGTCATTACATCTGGCCGTGACGACCATTTTGTCTCCCATCTTTCTCTATCATCTCGCAAAGCTATACCACGATGGTGAAGATTCACTTTGGCATCTTCCAGCTGACGAGCTACTACAGTTCGATGTCTTTCCAAACGTTCTGCCAAACCTTCCCAAGCTGCACGAGCACCGCTGACGCCTGTAAAAAGTGTTACCAATTACTAATAATTAATAATATTAATCAATTTTAATTACCTTCTAGGGTCTCTCTCGTCCAAGCAGCTAAGACTCTACTGAGACCAAGAATAGCTTCCAATTCACTTGCAACTCCAGCTGATTTCACCTGTATACGATCATGAGCTTCATGAGCAATTCCAACTTCCTCAACTGTACGAGGACGCTTATCCAATTCTTTCCCGGCTGCAGATAAGAATTCCGTAATGGCGACCAATCTGGATGAAGCTTCGGTTCGAAGATCTGCCGATAATCGTTCCCAGTATCTGCGGGTAGCTGACTCAAGATCATTTCGTGTTGTAGCTGTGTCTATAGTAATGCACCATATCTTGACCTCGTTACCCCGTAATTTTCCGACCTTAAATCAATGATTTTATGACACAGGTCAAATGTTATCATCTATACATATATTGTAACGTATTTTCTTAACTCGACACCGATAAAGAGAAAATCCGGGGTTCCTCCTCTGCCCTTAACCTTATCAAAACTATATCTCCGCCCGCTCTACATTCCTTTGCACATCTCCAGCAGGGCGCCGGTATCTCACCCGGGCTTCTGCCGGTCCTTGGAGACGTCTCCTTTGGGTCATCTACTCCTCTCCTCTGCCGGGCAACTCGGTACGTCGAGACTATCTACAAGCGGCAGATTCGAGCACCTCGACCTCAACTAAACAATAACGAAATCTTTCGAGAGCATTGGCATTGGAGAGCAGCAACTATACGAATCAGCCCGAGAGCGTAGCTTCTGATCAGGATGGCGACCCGAAGGGAACCAGAAAGCGAGAACGTTATCTGTATCGGTAGCCGGAGTCGCTTTGTGACCGTGAATCAAAAAATCACGTCATAACATTTAATAGACTCCTACCTCCTGAGCCCACTGTTTTGCATCTTTAAATGCTCTTTCCCATTCCTGCGGTGACTTCCCTTTCAATCTGCAAGTATCGTTAAAATATCCAATTGCAATTCCAATTGTTTCTTTTACAATGATCTTACCGTTCTCCAACATCTATTCTAGCTGGTGCAGCTAACGGCATCCATTTTAACCTAACGGATTCAATAGCTGAAAGTCCTACTTCAGCTTCCTTATAAACTCCGCCGTAAAGGTAGGCGCTTCTTTGTACAAGATCACTGAAATGTCCATCAGCAGGATCGCCAACTCCTCGAAAATTGGTTGGAATTGCCAGAAATCTTTTGAGACCAGAATACACCTTGGCCCGAACCTCCTCTAAAGGTGGTCGCCATTGCAGGAATCCATCTCTGAATGTCAATTCTATTCTGATCTCTGGCATTCTTCTAAGCAACGATGGAAGCGCTGCCCTAATGTATGAAGAAGATACAGATATATTGAACTCTAAAAAACAATTTATTATCCAACTACCTGTAAGCAACTCCTAATGCTTTTAGCAGCTGTCGATCCCAGTGGAGTTTCCAAGCTTTAGTATTTCCGTATTCTGTTTCCACTTGGTCCACTGTCATTCTCATCCTCTTAAGAGTCTCTTTCCAAGCACCCTGATTACCAACTAAATTTATTGCATCCCCTTTCAATAAGTTTGCCACGTTGTCCCGAAGGGTTGAATGCTTAGAGGCTAATTCGGAATTTTGTCTAGCGAATTTTCTTACCTGCATTAACAGATATTAATTTAAATTATATTTATTTACTTTTTTTATATACATTTTTGCACTTGCCAATTCTCGCAATCTATTGATATAAGAGTCTACGGCCTGTGGCTCCGACCAAGCAACACCGGATTGCTCTCTAACAGCCCTTGCCAATTCCAGTGCAGTTGTGAGCATCAGTGGTCTCTGAGATGGTACCATTCGATCTCCAATTGTATTGTGAAAAGTAGCAACTTGCTGCAAAGCTATTGCTCGACCAGCAAGACTACCAGCTTTCTCTACCAATTCTCGTATCTCTCTTGGCAATTCCACTCCTTGACCCGAGAGTGCTCTGGCCTCTCTTACAAGGGTAGTTAGACGAGGGTCATAGGTCACCCTCATCATACTACTTCCGGTCAGTTCTACTACCGCGGAATCAATACCCAGGGACAATTCTTTCTTAGCGATTACTTGTCTCGTCTCATTTATCCAGGACTCGACCAAATGTTGCTTACGAGCTTCCACGTCTTTCAGAGCCGCTGAAATTTTCGACGCAGCATCCTCGTATCCTGGTAAATCACACAGGAGCTCCTTTCCGAGTTTCTGTAAACTTTCCAGACGCAATTCAGATGCTCTTGCAGATTGAACTTTCTGGAGGATTTTTGGACTGTCTAATAAGCGATCGGTATCAGGACCACTCTGGCAGGATTCTGAAAATTATGTGAAGGATTAATTTTTAAGTATTTTCTTTTCTTTTTGTATGCTTTACCGATCAGATCGTCGTATGACGAAAGTAGCGATTCACGTTCTCCACGAAGAGCACGCCGAAGATTTTCTCTTTTCATCAATTCTGAGTATCTTCGAAATTCAGCAGCCATAGACGTTGCTGTTTTGCTACCGGATATTTGAATTCGTAATTTTTCAGCGACCTTCTCTTCCGCCGGTACCAGACCTTCTTCTACCCTTCGTTTCAAACGGTCCCATTCAAGGTAATTTTGATCCTCATCGATTTTCACTGGATTAAAATATTTTTTTAATAAAATGGGAATTGCATTTAGTATCCGAACACGTACTTTGAGCATCATCGAAATTTTTGAGCAACATATCAGTTCCCAATGCTGCTCTCTCACTGGTAGTCAGTAATCTGGTCAGTTGACGATACTGAGCCCGAAGTTCAGCAATTTGTCTGAAAAATTTTCAAAAAATTTATTCTATCTTCCCATACATATTTTCAATTTTTAATTATTCCTTACCCAAGTCTTTTTGACAGTTTTTCACATTTTACAGGAACGAATCGTGGTCCTTTCCAAGGATGTAGGGAATGATGAGGCCAGAACAATCCTGTCAGTCTCTCTGATAATGTCACCCATTTCCCAGTAATTGTTGCTCCAATTTTTATCGTTTCATCTCGAGCCTGAGATTTATTCTGTGGAATCTCACTGATAAGAGATTCTACAAGAAACACCACTTCGTTCCCAATAATATCCAATAAGGATTTCATATGATCTTCTGAGTATGCTGGACCCTCCAGCTTCCAAAGATCATCGACGTATCCTGAAACAGCTTCCAAGGCTTCCTCGAATCCGGCTAAACCTTCCCTAAAATAAAATTGGCATCAAAATAAAATTTACGTTCTACAAAATTTGACATATGTATTTTTTAAAAATTTACCTAGATACAGCAGCACCTTCCAGTTCGACTCGAATATTTTTTAAAGCCGACACAGCCTCTTCAATAATTTTTTTATCTTGCGATCTTTTTGCTTCCCCCCGTTTTCTCTCCCAACGAGCTTCCTCTTCAGCAACGGAAGATGGTGCTCCAGGTCCTAGAAGATCCTGTTCCAATTTCTTTAAATAAGATTTACTCACTCCTGAGGAGTGCAAGGAAGGCGCCCAAACTTGTCTGATGACTTCTAAAAAAGCCCTTTTCCCACCATCGCCAATCGAGGCGACTTGCACCAAATCATGAAAATTTTCCTCGGACACCGTAGAAGCATTTAGCTAAGAATAATAATAATAAATTAATCAATTACCTATAACGAGTAGAAAAAGGAAGAAAAACTGTATTTGAAATTACCTTGAAAAATACCAAAGTATTTTTGCCAGCAGGTAATTCATTTGTAAGTCTCAATCCATTGTCACCAGGTTGAGCACAAAGTGTCCTGCAGGATCCTTCGTCCAGAAATTTCTCCAATACAGGACGTTCCGTATTCGAAACATCATCCTTGATTGCTACTCCAAAAAAGTGACTAGCGGTATCCACAATGAGGCTCTTACGTCGATCCAAAACTCCCATGATGCTTTACTTTGCAAAATTTTCAAAAAAGTCATTCACCACGAAGTTTCTTTACACGTGGCTCGGATGCAGTATACGGAATAGCCACCAGCACTCGAATTATCATTGCTATGTTTCTATGGCAACGTTTGCACAACAAGCTATATGTGCCAGCTGTCACGGCCACGTGGTACGCGGTATCACGTGCATCGTTAATCAATGATTCTTCATGTGTGCCGCCTATTGAACAATTTATGAAACATATATGTGTGACATATGTGAAACATGTAAATATGTTGTTACCCAATGCTGATTGGCTTTGAAAAGTGACAAAAATCGCACCTTTGGAAGGCTGTATCTCAGAAACGACTGGGAATTCAGCTTTTAAAATCAAATTCTCCAATTCCTATTAAACGAATGATAATTTAATTACAATTTTTGCCGCTTAAGGGGGCAGCACCTCCTGGGCAGGATACGTGGCGCCATCTCTGCGAAAACTAGCGAACTTTCTCAAATTATTGTGTAACACTTGCAAAATCGCACCTTTAGAATGCTGTGACTGAGAAACGGCTGGGAGGATACTCTTTTCTTCGAAATTTTGAATGATCTCCATATGCAGTAAACTGAAATAGTCCATATATGAGGTTAGTACTATCATAAATTGCGACAGGACTCACTTCAAAACAAAATTCAATACTTGTTACATCAGATTTTCGAAATTGTGCACCGTTTCACCGCAAATCTCAAACGTGCATCTTAACTAATACCCTCTGTACTCGTATAGTACCTTTCTACGCGGTTACTGCCATATTTGCACGTAGGATGCTATTTAAGATTGTTTAAGAATAAATAATTTTTGCATACATATTGATTAAATATACGAAAAGGACACACATAAGTGATAGGTGTCGACACGTTTATAAAAGTCAAATAAATATGAACAACGCCAACAACATAGGCTTGCAATACGCTTTTCCATCTCATTTGTTTCCTTACAATGATCGGTAATTATCATGCGATCATGAAAACTATAATAATTTCAGCAGCGTTCACTGGTGAGTTTGACTCTCTTCTACGCAGTATATTACGACATAATAATTGTAATTAATGTCACACCATATTGATTAAACATACAAAAAACACACCCGTGTGTGGTTAGATGTGTGTACACATTTGTGGCTGACTTCATCTACAAGAAGAAGACCTTATTCGATAACGATTACCGGACCATATGTGTCCACACGTATACGTGTGTGTGACATTTTTTTTGCGTATTGGCCGTTTCCAGGAAAAATCCTATATGCAACGTATACTTCCAGGGCGGCACTCACATTGAATTTTTCAAAAAAATTTAAATGCTATGATGGGCTAACAAGTAGTTTGTTAGATTAGAATTTAAATGTCACATGACCCAAGATTAGTATGTTTATTTTTTAATAAATAAAATAAATAATGTGCTGCACAACCTCGGTTTTACACAGGTGTCGATACGTATGCATAATTTAGATAATTTTAAATAAATAAAACCACCAGCAATATATTATAGATTCGTAGTAAGTTTATCAATTTCATTTGATTCCTTATAACGGTCGACAAGAGTCAAAGGATCATGAAAACTATAATAATTTTAGCAGCCTTCACCGGTGAGTTTGATTTTATACCACCCAGTACATTATCACGTAATAATTGTAACTAATATTACATTAAAAAAGGGTTTAAACGATTAAGAAAATAATTAATTATGTTTTCCATTCCATTTGCAGCTCTGTCTTCAGCCTTTGAATGGACCGATCTCAGAGGTGAAGTATCTTTACATATGTATAAAGAGAACAATGTGTACCTGTAAAAAAATAATAATATCTCGAATATATGTCTTCATTATTAATCAGTCAGGTGGAATGGATCGGATACCTTACATCAGAACAGCTTCATCGAAATTTCACGTACAGCCGACAGAATCATCTCCGAGGGCTGGGTCAGTGTCTCAGGTGTCAATCATCACCCAGTGAAAGTTTACTGTCCCAAAAATGATGGCCGTTTCTGCGTTCTTACCGATTCTCATGGCAACATCGCTGGCCTTCAAGTCAGTATGCTCGCCAGCGACATCGAGAACAAAGGAATCCCATACGACCCATCAAAAATCGCCGCCTACAAGAAGAAGACCATGTTCGGCGAAGACTACTGGACCACCACTGTCTACACTGTCGATCCTGGTGGGTGAATTTGATTTTTGAAATTTTCTAAAGATTTCGACTATACCTCATTCTCGTTCTTTTAGCTGTGATCGATGCTGGTGGTCGTAGCGACGCAAAAGGAATCATCATGACTTCCGGTATCTGGGTCGAAGAAGGTGACAGCTACATGTACATCGACAAGAAGTTGGATACTTTGCTGAAAACGTTAGATTTTCGTAAAAATAATTGTTTCCCTAGCATGGGTCATCATTATTACCTCAAAATGGACGAAAAGCTAGATTGTAAAGAGATTACGCCGTACTTCCTTATGTATTCTGGCAACGACTTGACTGTCCTTGGATTTATGGCATTTGGAAATCCAACCACGTCAAATCGTTCTTGGTACGATGCGCTTAACTGGACTGCAATTAAGCCCACAATTCCTAAACCTCCTGCGTGCTTAGTCGATTGGGGTAAAAAATATGGTCTAACTACCATGCACATTTTCTTGGTTAAGGAACCCTGGAAAATCACTTGTTAATCTCTTCTGCCATATGTGTATGGATTGATTGATTATAAATCTTTTAAAAATTATTGATATTCTGACAAATCAATTTGAGATATTTTTACATTTCACCTGAACCTATCCTGTGTACGTTGCTTTTATTTGGAGTTTCTTAATTACGAAATTTCTTCTGGACAGCTGTAAAAAAATTACAATTTTATCGAATATTTAATGTCCCGACTTTACAATTTTATCTGAAACTAAGACGTCAGCCTCTTCTTCTACGGTATCTCTCGTTTGCTTATATATTAAATATTATTTCGATCGCGTCAAGAGACAATCTGTTATTACGAAGGAGAAGCTCTTAACCGTAGAAATGCGACGGAATAATTTTAGAAATTGACATACCCACTGTATTCGTGTATATTACAAGTAACAATAAACAGATTCATTTGATCAATATTTAATCCTATTCGTATCAACATCTATTATTGTTACATAGGTAAAATTAGATGACTTGTGTCTAAGATTTAGACATATTTTTTGGCTAAATTAGTTTCACATTTTGGAAACAATGCGTCCAGGTGGTTTGCTCGTAGATGTAAGCGAAAGGAGTCATTGTGAATATCGAGCACAAAATAAAAGATGATTTCCAGCCCTCAAGTGACCTCATGGAAAACTGATCAGCTGCCAAAACTAAAGATCGATTGTTTCTCAATACATCGATAAGATCTAACGGTGATTGACGTAAATTTACTGGATACGTGTGCAAAAAATTATGCACGAGTTCACGACTTTTGCATCTGAATCAATTGAAAACACAAGAAATACACACATTCACATATGCGTGTCGCCTTCGCCGTCTACAATAAGAAGACCTTCTTCGATTACTATTATTACTGGACCACATAGGTACACATGGATGTGTGTGTGTGTGTGTGTGTGTGTGCGTGTGTGTTCATAATATATATATATATATATATATATATATATATATATATATTTCATGTGCATGCATAACAGGTGTCGATATGCATGCAAAAATTAGGTAATGGTAAACAAGTCACATTATCATTTATATCAAGAAATATATATTAAATGTACATATCTAACAGACGTCGATATAATATATATATAAATATATATATATATACGTCGACGTCAATACGTGTGCAAAAGTTAGTTAATGGTAAACAAGCCATCCATATAAATTCGCAATAAGCTTCTCAATCTCATTCGTTCCCTCACAGTGAACGATAACTATTACGAAACCATGAAAACCGTAATAATTTTAGCAGCGTTCGTTGGTGAGTTTGACTTTATCCCACCCAGTATATGAATATTACATCAACCAAGGTTCCAACGATTAAGAAAATAATTATGTATCGTCATTGCATTTGCAGCTTTGTCTTCGGCCGCCCATTGGACCAATCTCAGAAGTAAGTATCTTTACATATAAAAAGATCTTTGTGTGCGTGTAAAAAAGAATATTAATAACTCCAATATATGCTTTTTTTTACTATTGATTAGCTACGTGGAGTCCACCGAATGTTCCACGTGATAACAGCTTCTTCCAAATCCCACGTACCGCCGACAGCGCCATCTCCGAAGGCTGGGTCCGTGCCGAAGGTGTCAATGATCATCCTGTAGACGTCTTCTGTCTCGAAGATGATGGCCGCTTCTGTATCCTTACTGATTCTCACGGCAACATCGCCGGCGTCCAATTCGGTATCCTGGCCAGCGACATCGAGAACAAAGGAATCCCATACGACCCATCCATCGTCCCCGGCTACAAGAAGAAGACCGTATTCGGCAAAGACTACTGGACCGTCACTGTGTACACTGTCGAACCTGGTGGGTGAATTTGATTTTTGAAATTTTTAAAAGATTTCGACTGTACCTTATCCTCGTCCTTGTAGATCTGATCGATGCTGGAGGCCGTAGCAACGCAAGAGGACTCTCCGGAACTAATGGGATCTGGATCGAAGAGGGTGACAGCTACATGGCAGTCTCTAGGCACGAGAGGAGTATGAAGAGGGCGCTTGATTATCGCCCAAAGAGTTGTATCCCTCAAATGGGTGACCATTATTATTACGGCATGGACGAGACAATGGATTGTAAAGCACTTCGGCCTATCGCCCTCATCTATCAGTATGGCGACCTGGTTGGTTTTGCTTTCCAAGGAATTGGTCCAAAATCCAGCACCAAACGCGTTTGGTACGAACCGATTTTACCGATGTTCACTAAGATAGTCGTCCCTGATGCTCCTGATTGTTTAGTCGATATGACTGCAAAATATCAGAGTATCTCTTTGCACGTTTACTTCGTCGAAGAACCATGGAACATTTCCTGCGACAACTGGTTCGTTCGTACTATAAAGAAAGTTTCAAATGTATTCTAAAATAAAATTCATCGAAATTCCGATTGAATTGAATAATACTATTCATCAGGCAATATTGTACGATTTTTATTTTTTGTTTCCAATTGAGAACAAACTTTCCACTTTCCTGCCTGATATGGAGTCCGTCACACTGGTGATCCTTAAGAAACAGAAAGAGGCGAGAGGTACAGAGTCACGCACATCCTTTGAAGAAGAAAATTCCAGTTGCAAGACGCCTTCGACGTTTCTTTTTCCCGAAGACACAGATTATTTCGAGAAGACTGCAAGGGGTGAACGGGCTGACGGAATCCAACGGTATGTCGAAGAAGGAAATCTGCACTCTAACACGCGTGTGTTAAGGGCAAGAAAGTCGTGCCATCTCGTGGATGATAATTGCATTAAGTTCTGGAAAAAAAGAGCAAATTTGTAAATTTGTAAAATCTTTCATGCCTTCGGAAGCAAAATAAACCTGATTTTTGAGGTAGTAAGGAACCTTTTATTTTTCGTTTGTAGCTCGAAAACTCTGTATTGTCTAACGGAACATCCAAAAGAAAAATTTCATTGGAGTTGGAACAGATTAACATGAGGACGAAGCCCTGCATGTATTTTCAATCCAAGATTGGACCATTATGTTGTACCTTACTCATCTAACATGGTCGGAAAGGGCTGTAATTTCGTGTAGACGTTCTGTGGTAAAAAAAAAGCGATACATGTTTTTGCGATTTTTGTTAAAACTCCATAGTTCGCTTTTATCCATTTTCCACCTATTTTTTGAGTGAATTAATTGAAAATTTCTAATATAGCTCATATCCAGTATGTACACCACTTTGAGAGGAAGAGGCAAAGAATGCGTTCAACGGGTTCGTTTAGAGATGTAAGGAAAAAGAGTCTTTCGGACCTGATGGAAAACTGATCAGCTGCCAAAACTAAAGATCGATTGTTTCTCAATACATCGATAAGGTCTAATGGTGATTGACGTAAATATACTGGATACGTGTGCAAAATATTATTGACGAGTTCAGGACTTTTGCATCTGAATCAATTGAAAGTACAAGAAATACACACATTCATATATGCGTATCGTCTCCGCCGTCTACAATAAGAAGACCTTCGTCAATTACTATTGTTACTGAACAACATGAGTACACGCGGAAGTGTGTATGTGTATATAATACAGATTTATTACATGTGCATATGTAACAAGTGTCGATCCGTGTGCAAAAGTTAGTTAATCGTAAACAAGTCATCCATATAAATTCGCAACAAGCTTCTAAATTTCATTCGTTCCCTTATAGTGATCGATAACTATTACGCAACCATGAAAACCGTAATAATTTTAGCAGCGTTCGTTGGTGAGTTTGACTTTATCCCACCTAGTATAATTAATATTACATCAACCAAGGTTCCAACGATTAAGAAAATAATTATGTATCGCCATTGCATTTGCAGCTTTGTCTTCGGCCGCCCATTGGACCCATCTCATAGGTAAAGTGTCTTTACATATAAAAAGATCTTTGTGTGCGTGTAAAAAAGATATTAATATTTCTAATATATGCTTTTTTTTACTATTGATTAGCTACGTGGAGTCCACTGAATGTTCCACGTGATAACAGCTTCTTCCAAATTCCACGTACCGCCGAGAGCGCCATCTCCGAAGGCTGGGTCCGTGCCGAAGGTCTCAATGATCATCCTGTAGACGTCTTCTGTCTCGAAGATGATGGCCGCTTCTGTATCCTTACTGATTCTCACGGCAACATCGCCGGCGTCCAATTCGGTATCCTGGCCAGCGACATCGAGAACAAAGGAATCCCATACGACCCATCCATCGTCCCCGGCTACAAGAAGAAGACCGTATTCGGCAAAGACTACTGGACCGCCACTGTGTACACTGTCGAACCTGGTGGGTGAATTTGATTTTTGAAATTTTTAAAAGATTTCGACTATACCTTGTCCTCGTCCTTGTAGATCTGATCGATGCTGGAGGCCGTAGCAACGCAAAAGGACTCTCTGGAACTAATGGGATCTGGATCGAAGAGGGTGACAGCTACATGGTAGTCTCTAGGCACGAGAGGACTATGCGAAAGGCGCTTGATTTTCGCCCAAAGAATTGTATCCCTCAAATGGGTGACCATTATTATTACGGCCTGGACGAGACAATGGAATGTAAAGAATTTAGGCCTATCGTCCTTCTCTATCAGTATGGTGACCTGATTGGTTTTGCTTTCCAAGGATTTGGTCCAAAATCCAGCACCAAACGCGTTTGGTACGAACCGATTTTACCGATTTTCACTAAGGTTATCGCCCCTGATGCTCCTGACTGTTTAGTCGATATGATTGAAAAACATACTAGTATCTCTTTGCACGTTTACTTCATTGACGAACCATGGAACATTTCCTGCGACAACTGGTTCGTTCGTACTATAAAGAAAATGGCAAATATATTCTAAAATAAAATTGACCGAAATTCCGATTGAATTGAACAGTGCATCAAACAATATTGTACGACTTTTATTTTTTATTTTCCAACTGAGAACAAACTTTCCACTTTCCTGCCTGATATGGAGTTCATCACACTGGTGATCCTTAAGAAACAGAAAGAGGCGAGAGGTGCAGAGTCAGGTGAAGAGGCAAAGAATGCGTTCAACGGGTTCGTTTAGAGATGTAAGGAAAAAGAGTCTTTCGGACCTGATGGAAAACTGATCAGCTGCCAAAACTAGCGATCGATTGTTTCTCAATACATCGATAAGTCTAAAGGTGATTAACGTAAATGTATTGGATAGGTGTGCAAACAATTATTCACGAATACACGGCCTTTGCATCTGAATCAATTGAAAGCACAAGAAATAGGTACACGCATTCACATATGCGTATCGTCTTCGCCGTCTACAATAAGAAGACCTTCGTCAATTACTATTGTTACTGAACAACATGAGTACACGCGGAAGTGTGTATGTGTATATAATACAGATTTATTACATGTGCATATGTAACAAGTGTCGATACGTGTTCAAAAATTAGTTAAAGGTAAACAATTCAACCATATAAATTCGGAACAAGCTTCTCAATTTCATTCGTTCCCTTATAGTGATCGGTAACTATTACGCGACCATGAAAACTATAATAATTTTAACAGCGTTCGTTGGTGAGTTTGACTTTATCCCACCCAGTATATTAATATTACATCGAACGAGGTTCCAACTATTAAGAAAATAATTATATATCGCCATTGCATTTGCAGCTTTGTCTTCGGCCGCCCATTGGACCGATCTCAGAGGTAAAGTGTCTTTACATATAAAAAGATCTTTGTGTGCGTGTAAAAAAGATATTAATATTTCTAATATATGCTTTTTTTTACTATTGATTAGCTACGTGGAGTCCACCGAATGTTCCACGTAATAACAGCTTCTTCCAAATCCCACGTACCGCCGACAGCGCCATGTCCGAAGGTTGGGTCTGTGCCGACGGTCTCAATGATCATCCTGTAGACGTCTTCTGTCTCGAAGATGATGGCCGCTTCTGCATCATTACTGATTCCTACGGGAACATCGCCGGCGTCCAATTAGGTATCCTGGCCAGCGACATCGAGAACAAAGGAATCCCATACGACCCATCCAACATCGCCAGCTACAAGAAGAAGACCATATTCGGCAGAGACTACTGGACCGTCACTGTGTACACTGTCGAACCTGGTGGGTGAATTTGATTTTTGAAATTTTTAAAAGATTTCGACTATACCTTATCCTCGTCCTTGTAGATCTGATCGATGCTGGAGGCCGTAGAGACGCAAAAGGACTCACCGGAACTAATGGGATCTGGATCGAAGAGGGTGACAGCTACATGGTAGTCTCTAGGCACGAGAGGACTATGCAAAAGGCGCTTGATTATCGCCCAGAGAGTTGTATCCCTCAAATGGGTGACCATTATTATTACGCCATGGACGAGACACTGGATTGTAAAGAATTTCGGCCTATCGCCCTCCTTTATCAGTATGGCGACCTGATTGGTGTCTCTTTCCAAGGATTTGGTCCAAAATCCAGCACCAAACGCGTTTGGTACGAACCAGTTACATCGAAGTTCACTAGGGTAGTCACCCCTAATGCTCCTGATTGTTTAGTCGATCTGACTGCAAAATATCAGGGCATCTCTTTGCACGTTTACTTCGTCGAAGAACCATGGACCATTACCTGCGACAACTGGTTCATTCGTACTATAAAGAAAATTATAAATATATTCTAAAATAAAATTTATCCAAATTCTGATTGAATTGGACAGTGCTATACGTCAGGTGGTATCTTTCGGATTTAAGTCACCCTCACTTTCAATGTACTCAGTTTGCAGGTACTTAAGTACTTCTGGATTCCTCTTTCACTATTATCACTAAATTCACTTGAAATGCCGTATATCAGTAATTGAAGTGCTAAGTTGATTAGCGAGAAGCGCTAATCGCCCAGCGTATTTTATTTCTATTATTCTCTGTTGATTGGCTTTCAGAAGTTGTTTTTCATCTATCGGCTATTATTGACACTAGCCGTGCGTCCTTACTATTTACTTGTAACAAGTGTACCGAGACCCGGTACAAAAATACCGAAAGATTGATCAATTTGTTATGTTAAAATATATGTATGTGTACCAAGTGTGCAAAACCATAAATTCGCGTCACCAGTCATATAAGCTCGCAATACGCGTTCCAATTTCATTCGTTCCCTTACAATGATCGGCAACTGTCACGCGATCATGAAGATCATAATAGTTCTAGCAGCGTTCACCGGTGAGTTTGACTATATCCTACCCAGTATATTGTTCCACAATAATCCTAATTAATATTAAATAGAACAAGGTTCCAACGATTAATAAAATAATTAATTATGTATCTCCATCGCATTCGCAGCTCTGTCTTCGGCCGTCGAATGGAACGGTCTCAGAGGTAAGTGTCTTTATTGTATATAAAAAGGACCAACTTTTGTGTCAACAAAAGTATAAAGATCTCTAACATATTTTTTTTTCTACTCATCAGTCAAGTGGTCTGGGACCGATCTCTTCCGTATGAACAGCTTCTTCAAAATCCCACGTACCGCCAAGAGCGCCGTTGCCGAAAACTGGGTCACTGCCCCAGGTGCCAATGATCATCCAGTGACAGTTTACTGTCTCAAAAATGACGGCCGTTTCTGCATCCTTACTGATTCTCACGGCAACATCGCCGGGTTCCAAGTCGGTGCTCGCGCCAGCGACATGGAGAAGAAAGAAATTCCATACGACCCATCCAGCTTCGCCGCCTACAAGAAGAAGACCTTATTCGGCGAAGACTACTGGACCGTCACTATCTACACTGTCGATCCTGGTGGGTGAATTTTATTTTTGACATTTTCAAGTGATTTTGACTATACCTTATCCTCGTCCTTGCAGATGAGATCGATGCTGGAGGCCGTAGCGACGCGAAGGAACTCACCGGGACTACTGGCATCTGGATCGAAGAGGGTGACAGCTACAAGGCAATCTCTAGGAACGTGAACACTATGCTGAAGACAGTTGATTATCACAAAGAGAGTTGTGTTCCTAAAATGGGCACCCATTATTATTATGCCATGAACGAGACACTTGATTGTAAAGAATTTTACCCTATCTTCCTCCTCTATGAGGAAGATGATCTACATGCTATTGGCTTCCAAGCATTTGGTCCAACCAGCAGGACCAGTCGTTCTTGGTACGAATGGGTTCCCTCGTTCTTCATCAAGCCCACCATCCCTAATGCTCCTCAATGCTTAATCGATTGGACTGCAAAGTATAGTCTTATTTCTATGCACGTTTACTTCGTTGACAAACCATGGAAGACCAGCTGTTAAGCAAGGCCCATCATCCTGTAAGAAGTTTTTAAATTCTGCATTAAAAAATAAATGACGTACTCGTCATTTATTCGTATGACGTACTCATCGATTTATTTATTATCCAATAAATCGATCGTACAACTAATTTACTACATTGACATAGAGATATACCTGATTTGGATCGTTTAATTTTCATTGATTTCCTATATTATCATATAAATATGTCAATACAGTGTTGTATGTTATATGCGTTGAACCTACAAACCATTTTGACGATAAATTAACGTAGTCAGAGGTTTATTATTTGCCTGTTTCGTTATTGGAGGAATTTTGATTCTGATTAAGCCTATTGTGGCTGCTGTTGAACGCAGAAAATATCTCTGTACGTCGCATGAAAAATCATCCATTGGATCGAACGAAAATTAATCCATTTGAAAAGTGAGTCATTTGTATCTGCAATAAAATTTCAGTTACGTAATCAATCGCGTTTATATATCGATCTTATCTTCTTATCTGATTCAACATAAGATTCTCTCATTTTACGTAATCTGACAGTTTACAGTCATTTCTTTCTTGAGATATGTTTGTGAAAGTTTACGCAACGTCCAAGAACGATACAACTACTGGAATTGTATTGGAAAGAAAAGAGCGATTTTGGGATAAATCAACGTTTGAAAATTTATTTATTAATTAATTGTTGAAAATATTTTAATATACATACATATATTATGTATGTGTAAAGTTTATGCTAGATTATCAGTATCTTTAATCACCGAATTCGCGAATTTCGAAATCGTTTAATTGCAAAGCTGTTCTAAGTGACGAATGTGTAATTAGTAAACTTGTACCATATGTGGTATTTAACGTGCCTTATAAGTTAGACATTAAATTCATGATTAAATAATAGAATAACCAATTCAAAATTAAATACACGTACGGATACATGGACTTATATTATTTTATATATAATTATAAGGGCTACTCGCAGACCGATATACAATCGGCAAGAAATCTTTACGGAAAATTTACTTGGTAGATCAATAAGAAACGAGTAGATATCAATTAAAATCTGGATTAATATATTAATCAAATGTACATACATGCGTACAATATTAAAGATAGACCAAAATCGAGTACAGTATCGTTTAAAGTATTTTATGAGTGCAAAGAAGAAGAAAAGAGAAATTGTATAATATTATTTTACATGTATAATGCATATATTACATGTATCCGATGTATCGATATATGGTTGACATTATATACAATGATATAATATCAATAAAATTTATGCAAATTATTATCGTGAGGATAACAAATCTGAGATGCTGTAAGTATCATGTATTTATATCCACGGCTGAATGTGAGATACAAAACGGAAAATGATTGCTGCATTGCCATATCAGATAGATTACATATGGTACATTCATATGTGGAGAGAGTGGGGATCGTCCGATTATCAGAACCAAGGCTGTGTGAGCACCATCTGCGTATTTTTCACTCCCTGATAAACTCCAACTCAGTTTACATATCACATTAGCAACGAGCATCCGTCACGTAGTTGTCTTTTCTGTTCGAATGAAATAACTTAATGATTAACGATTAAAGTTTAATTAACCAATAATAACGTGAATTAATGTACATTGTGACCAGATTGGTTTACTGTATAACAGTTTAAGGTATGGAGACTATTTTTCGTATTTCTACTTGTATATCATTTATTCAGCCGTTCTGTGATCTCACGAGGAAACAATTCGCGAAAGATTATTATTCCTGACGTGCAATAACAGTCAAGAGTGGGAATTCACGTGTATTCCTATACATATACACTGTGTACGAATATTATGCGTATGACGTATGCATCGATATATGTTACACTGTAGAGAACGATTGCACAATATGTTATTCAGGTAAAATCGCATAATCTTTTATTAAAGACAGTATTTCTATTTGCAGAAAATTGAACGCGACAAAAATAATGGATATTGAAACGGGAGGACTGCCTATTATCCTCATCCCGGCGATATCATTATTAACACATGTGTCACTCATATTACCAGTGATCTACATTCTGGCCTTATTTTTCATAGACCTCAGTTTCTTCTCGTGGCACCCAATATGCTGCGTAACAGGGGTACTTATTCATAGTCAAAAAAAAAATTCGTACAAAATTTCTTCACTCTAATTCATACGTTACGTTTGAACCAGGTGGGCTTTTTGATAATGGAAGCCATCCTAGGCGTCTCTGGCGAACCGACCATGACCTCGAAATTGACACGAACTAGACGTCTAGATCTACACTGGTTCCTGAACGTCTTAGGGCTGTCTTGTGTCGTGGCTGGCTTTACTATTATTTTTATTAACAAAGAGAGATATAATAGTAAACATATAGCGACACCTCACGCCATACTTGGCCTCTGCGCCATAATAGTCGCCATTACTGCATGCATTGGCGGGATCCTGGCGAGAAACACGAGATCGCTTTATCCGACAGTACGTCCCTTATTGATTAAGTTCTATCATGTTTCCCTAGGAATTATAGCCGCAATCCTCCTACTGGCTACTCTGATTAATGGGACTCGAAAATCCGTTTGGCCAGGAACTGAGTTAGGCAGAAATTTAGTCTTTGCTTCGTTCGTTATCGGAGGATTTTTAGTACTAATTAAACCTCTGCTGACTACCGTTAGACGCGGTGCGTCGCTACTTACGCCATGTACTGGTTCGCATCCTGGATCGCGTAATCCTTAAGCAATTCAAAATTGGGCCTTACCCAATATTAGTAAATTAACGTTACTGGTCACCTTCTTTATCGATTTGTCATAGGTACTTCTGTTATCTGTAATCGAGCTGTCTCATATCTCTAGCGATAAGATCCTTGAGCGGAATTAATTAATTTTTCCGTATGAAACGTGTATTCGAAAGATTGACGTGAAAAATTAATTGTCACTGTATATAATGTCAACCATATATATCAACACTTTATTAATTCCACACGCATCGTATACATATACATAGAATATATGTTATATATATATATATATATTTAAATGCAATATACATATACAATAATACAATTTCTCCTCTTCCTTTTTTGTCCTCGTCAAATACTTAGCACGGTAACTGTACCTGTATTCTCGTTCTTATCAATTAATATATATTCCATCTATTCTTAACATTATACAACAACGTGTGTTCCTCGTGTATACACACGCACGGATCACCTATATTTTTATCACTGTACGCACGTACACTCGAATTATTATATTACGCTAGACTTTAATTTATATCTAATCGTCTCATCTTGATCCACGCGAAGATTTATTTCCGTGCTTATTGTGTTCATTTGATTGTATATCGTTCTGCGGATAGCCGTTATAATTAAACAAAATAAGATAACGATAATAAGATAACGACGGTCGAATTTATTATTCGATAATTCAATCAGAAACTTAATTAAAGTCCCGCTTGTAAGATAGCCCAAATATCACATATATTCAAAGCCATTTTTAAGTTGTACAAAAAGACAACTCGTGTCCCCTTAGACACCTTAAACATAACTCTAGGACATTGCGTTGGCTGGGACGATAATTTAATTAGAGAAATTCTGTCAACGTAAAATTCGTCATTTCATAAACTGTTTCGCAGTGAATTATCTGTCTCGAAGATAGCTCAATTTCTTTCACATGTACCGGGTTGTTCAATTCAAACGCCTGAGCTGAGTAACCCAATATATGATATATATACATATTATACTCTATATATAATTATGTACTCTACGTATACATAAATCTTGTACGATATAATATTCTGTCTCCTATTTCTTTACCTCAGACTGGCATTGAACATTATTTTTAAAATTTTTCTTACCCCATTAGTCCCGGTGCCATGTTTAATATTTTTCATATTTCAATTACAACTTTTAATCTATTTCACTACATTGTCCCTTATCCACCATTTACTAGACATGGTCTATCTAATTTCAAATTTTTCCTAAACCTGAGACATCATTTAATTTTTTTTTCTCTACTCTCCTCCATTTTTTTTAATTCACGTTCACCTCGTACATAATTTATATAATTCAACACGGCGGCTCGGTAGCACTATGACACGTCACTTTGTACTGTTTGCTCTACTGTTTTTTTTTTTAATATTTCTCAATTTTTAAAATCTCTCTCTACCTATAACCCGTCAATCGACCGGCTAAATTAATATTAGACACCTCAATCGACTCAAGCTCCTAGTTATTAATATTTTTATTTTATTTCTCCTCATTAGTCTCAATCATCCATACCACTGCGCCTCGTTCGCCTTCGCAAATCGCTTCGTTACTTCGAAAAACTAAATTCAGCTGAAAATTTTGTATTTGCACTTCTCTGTCTCAATGACAATATTTATTTGATTAATCATGCGGCTACTTTGATAATCTTTATATTGCCTAACTGTATCAGCGACGCGATCACCGATGAATCATCAAATTATTATTTTGCCGATTTTCCTATTCATTCATTTGACAATAGATCTTTATGCCTTCGCCTTTGCAGATTAGGAAATAATCTTTTAAGCCTTAGTTTTATCTGCCTCTTCCTGTAATACAGTTACAAGTCAGTATTACACGACCATCGATCACTTTATCTATTAATATTATTCTACGCAAAATAATACAGCCAAATCATTCGTGCGTGCGAACATCTTTTTTTTTCTCCATTCATATAACTTCATTCAGATTTACTTCTTTCCCCTTTCGCGCGGATATGACAACATGTTATCGGCAAATTAATTTTATCAAACGTCTTTCTTTTTGTACGTGTAATAAACTATTTGCCATATAGATATACGCTCTTCTGTGTATACATATATGATTATGTATATATAGTATATTTATATATACGATACACCTAGTAACATTTTACAAATCAGGTCACATACAAAATAAGGAGTTACGTTCTGTTTTTTTTTTCTCATTATTGACTGTACGTACACGTAATATGTGAGTTCATTTTCGTTTCGTTTGACGACCTGCCATCAAAATCTAACAATTATTAACCATCCTTATTAGCCTAACGTAAATCCGACGGCTATTTCGTAATTTTTTCGCTTCATCCTTCTATTTGGTTTTATTCAATCATCTTGCTCTAAAGAGATCAAATTCAGATCGCGTGTTTAGCCTCTCTTGCCTTCTTCGTTTACACCTAATAGGTATATCTCATTTATTACAAGCCTTGATTTTTTTTTTAAATTCTATACTTATTTTAAATAATATATTATCCCTAGTCTCATTTGTCTTATCTTTAGTTTTAGTTAACGTCGATCTTAGCGGCGGCCTTGGACGTAATTGCCCGCCCTTATCAACGTATCATTCATTAGACGCTCTTGAAATTTTGCTTCATAAAAAATATAGGCATACTTCAAAGATATAATTGATATTAATTTCATGGAAGTGGCGTGGCGTAATAGGAAATAACAAGTTTGATAACAACGTCATCGATCGACGATGACGAATGAACGATCGGTATAAAAAGATAAATTTTTAGTCACGATAACTGGGAGATAAAAGATCATAAAAATAATATCTCAATCATTAACAATTAATCGATCAAGTATTGTGAGTACTAATAACCAGTGTTAAGAGACCGTCCGACTCTTATTATTACATCTGACTAAAGTGCCAGATTAAAGCGCGTCGCGACGTCTCTGCGATGACGACTCTTAAGACGTCTTCGTCGGGAAAAAATGGACATCGTGTCAGACCTGCTGCGACGTTATCAGATCGGTTTTGCTTGAATTTTTCAAAATTGACGGTCCTGGAAGTTTTTGACTGACCCCAGTTGACCCTGGCGGCTGGACCATCATTGGCTGACCGTTCACCAGGACTATTGTATCTCGTACCGAATCGTATCCACCCGGTTGACCTTTGACACGAACCGTGATAACACTTTTAACTTTTAAAGTGCAGAAAATTAAGATACTGCATGCATATACATATACGATTTGCTAGAATGCATAAATGCAAGAGACAAAATGGAATTTCAAAGAGAAACTCCATTACGGAAATGGCCGCATAAAGGGCTCGAGTGACTTTTGGTACTGAAAGAAGAGCCTTTGGTTTAATTGCCAATTACCTGGGGGTAGAGTGTGGGTGAGCGTCCTCGAGGGCGTCAACGGGTGTCTAGTAGCGGGACCCCACTCTGAAGTTGGCTGCAATAATCTACGTGCACGAGTCCACACACTGTTGTTTTTCTCATTTCCTCTGTCCTTCTTCTTACTCTCGGATCCATTTGCATCAAGATCATCATCCTCGTCATCATCATCGTCGTAAGTTGGACGTCGACGTTTTTTCCGCAGCTGTACCTAGAATGAGATCAACCCAAGAGATGAATATCAGTTTGTTCTAAGCATTAATAAATTTGATAATCCTTTGTCACAAGTTTAATCGATTATTAGAATCAGCTTAGATAATCTTTAAGGTCTTGATCAAATTTTTTTTACCGAATATCTACTGCATGAGTGATGCTCGTAGAATTTTTATACTTATCGTGATATCTATACTGACGACTGCCAATCCTAGGATGACGAAGACGGGGAGGAGACCGACGATCCACCCGACGACATCCGCCCATCTTGGATACACGTATGCTCCATATTTGAGTGGCTCGTATTCGACCCAATTGAAGAACAGTATGAAAAATAAAGCAGCTGGTGTCACCACTTTCCACATCCAGGTCCAGAAGAATCTCCAGACTCTTCCTCGTGGTCCAATCATCTGCTCAACATCATCCAGGAACCTATCGGCTCCGTATATCCAAGCTACCAGGATGCACTCGCTGATGGCGATCAAGAGGACCGACCAGTTGGCAGCGTATTTGTCCATCAATTGAAGCCAATACATTCCAGCCTGAAGTAACCAAAATGAAATCAAATTATAAACAAGAATCAAATATTAAACAGCGATGAAAGACGTATTAATAAATATCGAATATTTACGTTAGTAGTAAATATAATTCCACCAGCATATCCAAGTACAGCTGCCGTCAGGACGACGCAGAACTTATAATTCCGTAGTGCAGGAATCCCGTCGAGTATTGCAGTGGTTACGGTTTCCATGAGTGCGAATTGAGAATCCAGTCCAAGAGTCAGAAGCATGAGAAAGAAGAGAAGAGACCAGACAGGAGCAACTGGTAGCCTAGCGACGACCTCAGGATAAACGATAAAGGCCAGTCCTGCGCCTTGGTCAACGACTGAAGCAACCGGTACGTTCAATTCATGAGCCAGGAACCCGATGACGGAGAATATCACAAGACCGGCGAAGAAGGAGGTTCCAATGTTGCTGACAGCTACTATGAGAGAGTCCTTGTAACAGTTGTTGGTGAACTTGTTGTAGGAGCTCAGGGTGATCAGACCACCCCAGGCTGGACTCAAGGCAAAGAATATCTGGACAGCAGCGTCGCCCCAGACCTTCGCAGACGTCAGGCGTCGCCAATCAGGTGTCAGGTAAAATAGGATCCCCTCGTCGGCACCAGGTAAAAGAATGCCTCGGATGAACAGGGCGATCTGGTAGATTTTTTGACAAAAAATTATTAAAATCCCAAAGACCTCAAGTTGGTCCAGACGATCCTTACCAGAACAACGTAAGGAAACAGTGCAGTGAAGTAGACGACCTTGCCGGAGCTTTGTACGCCCTTGCTGAGACAAAGAAATACAATGACCCAAGCCAGAAAAAGACAAGACGCCAATGGCAGACGAATTGATCCGGTTTCTTCGATTCCACTACTCAGTCCTAGTACGTGATTACTGAAATACACGTATTATCGATTAACATCACGCAATCGGTTATACAGATCTGACAGGACAATACGTACTTAAAATATTCTTCGGCTGGCGGTCGTCTTATGGCTGTTGTTATATTATGCATAGTTAAATTCATAGAAATCATCTGAGTGGAATTCAGACAATTCCCTTTGTAATAGGAGGTGTTCTGTGCTGCGCATGTCTCAGCAGCTTCCGGTGTGAAACAGTCTATTGTACTCCAGGAAGGATCGCACATGCTCCAGGGTAGCTCACCTCCCCCTAATAATGAAAGAAGAATCATGAAAGAAGAAACCACTGTATAATTGTAGATTAGGAACTGATTGACTGAAGATGTAGAATTTCTATCAGTGACCTCACCTATCACTGATGCTATCATGTAGTACAGAGTCCAAGCAATGATCAGATTGTAATACAGCATCACCACTGAGCTTACAAGTACCATGCCGTATCCGAGTCCTCGAAGCAGAGGACAGAAGCGCTTGTAAGCTGCGACGGGTCCCAGACTGGCGTATTGACCTTGGGTATAAAAATAGATTAGGTAAACAGTGTATATATTATTTGTAATAAATAAATAAATTATATATAATTCACCTAGGGATAGCTCCATGAACATCAATGGCAATCCGGCTATGACGAGCATCACTGTAAAAGGAATAAGAAAGGCACCGCCGCCATTGGAGTAGCAAAGGTACGGAAATCGCCAGACATTTCCAAGGCCAACGCTGTATCCTAAGAGTGACAGAAGAAAGTCGAATTTTCCGGTCCATGTTCCTCGTTCAGGATGATCTTCTTCGCCACCCTGTAGTGGCGCCTGACTGTTTGCTACCGAGTACTTGTCCTCATTCTGTAGAAGGCAGGTTCACCGGGTTCAAGGTAACGGTCATAGATTAAGATAAGACTGATAAGGAACCAAGATGACTTACGTCCCAGCTGTCCAGGTAAGGTCGTATCCTAGGTGGCGAGTCCTCCATTCTCTCAGGCTTAAAACGTAAAACCGGATAGCCAGTGCTGCTTCAAAAGTCAATCGATTCTTCTTCTCTTCATGATCTTCCCTCGGACTCTTCCCTCATGCATGACTCGCTAAATCGTTTCACTAAAGTGCATTTGATTTCAATGACATCACGAACCTCGTGCGATCCTCCCAAGCACATAATAAACCGTAATACCGATATCCTTGCATGTTCCTTATTTTCTAAACCTTCCTTAAACAGGCAGCGTTAGACATTTTGAATCACAGATTCTCTCACTGAGAAATTCGATTGGTATCCGTCGATCTTCTTCAGGGTAAACTATACAAATTCCTAACGAACACTTTAATACACTTTGCAATCATTGGACACGGTGCGCTCTTCTTATTGGGAATTTCTTGATTTCCGTATTCCGTCTCTTCTAAGCTGTCAAGAGTTCTGCGTGCCCGGGAAACCGTGGCACTGTGATTCCTCGTGGATGATGCACCACCAGATGATATGATCCCCTATCCAGCGTGTTCACCCTCCCGTCTCGTACAGTTGGCTTCAACTGCAGACCCGTAGGGGTTGACAGCTATCGAGCCAGAGGATATCAGACACAGAGACAGGGTGAGAATCCGATAGAGAGACGATCGGATGACGAGACGGACGGACTGGCAGACCCACGGACAGACGGACAGAAAGAGGACAGACGGGCGGACACAGAAGGGTTGCCCACGTCCGGCCAGCTAGCCAGCCTGCTTATGGGAGCTTACGCTTTCCCAGCACCCCCGTCGAGCCGTCAGCCCCGAAGCATCGATCGATATTACTGCTCCTGCGAGCTGCGTCCTACTCTAAACCTTGCAGCCCGTTGCCGACTGTCCTCCAAGCCCCCAAGTACCGTACACAGCACTATAGCTATATATGCAGAGATGTAGGAAGGCTACGTCGACGTCCTCATCCTGCGTCCTCTAAGGGGTGGCTTCATTGGTGTGGATCGCCTGAAAGAAATTGACCTTCAAATTAATATTGAAAAATTAAGGGTAATGCAAGGAGGAATTTCTTATGATAAGGGTAGATTGGGAGGAAGGGGATGACGGTTTTTTAGGGGTTAATTTGATATTCATTTTTAATAATGAAGCTTTTGGGAAAGAGCTTGGTGGGAGTCTTACTGTTTGGAACACCCGTTATACTTTGAGTCTCGTCGGCTGTTGTCGAGATTGCGTGGATTCGGCTGGTTTCGGGGTAGGTTAGGTGCGACAGGGGTAGAGGGTGGAAACGGGGTGAGAAACGGATGGCAAGGTCGGCCTTGATCGAGGCCCAGCCACATCTAAGCGGAAGCTTCGCCCACTATCAGCAGCCTCTGCGCTTCGCAACCTACTCCCGTTTTAGCAAATATCTTTCGAAATCCGTATTGCGTGACGCCTGATGTCAGCTGTTTAACACCGGTGGCGTTATTTTCATCTTCGGCTTCCTCCTGACGTCATGGGAGCGACTGAAATATCTATTGAATTGTACAGAAAAAACTTTTTTCGGTATATCTGAAGATAAACTAGGTACATTGATTCGTGTCTGTACAATGCACCGTTCCAGACGTTGAACAATGTAAAACACAAAACAATAAAAATGAGGAGCTCGTTATCCGTTATTGAGTATAAAAATAAAATCGAGATGAGATAATACTGGGAAACGGGACATTGATCTACATTCTAAAACGAAGGCTTCGATCCTCGAGTGGCTATAGAAACGTGAGCCCTTTCGCAACTGATACATAAGAGCTTCGAGTATCCCGGATGAAGCGCAGCATCCAAAGGAGCAGGAAAATCAGTTAAAATATTCTCTAACGTGAAATGTTCATGATACTTTTTTTCTGGTTGGAGGAAGGAAATTGTCGATGATCAGAAACATTTTTTATAAATTGACCAATTATCACTCCTTTCAGGATTGATCCCATCTGTGGATCAAAAATTATAATCTTATTTACGTATACTACATGCGTCGTCGTATCGACTATAAAATTGCTGCGAGTTTTATAATTCAGAATATATATATGTATACATATGTATATGCATGTACATACTATATATAAACATATATGTATGTTAGCATTGTAAGACGAATGAAAAGTTAGCAGAAGGCTTTTATATACTTGTTAGGAGTTAATGGCTTCCTGTTCTCAATGACAGGATCTTCACCCACCTTTAACTGGCAATGGTTTCCACCCTTTAATCTCCGGCGTAAACCAGTGATGAGAACAATCTGTGTTTTCTATACGAACTAGAAGGACAGGCTTGTTTTGGCCTGAAATAGAGTTTTTGCTGAAAATAATAATTTCAAGGATTAGAAAGCCATCGGGCAAAATTCTCCGCTTCATCAAACCCAGAGGAAGAACCTCGGGAACGGAAGGAAATAAATTGGTCAAATAACGGAAACCGATAAACATACCGTCATGTCTGTTATTTGTTTGACTGTACAAATATAATACTGGGTACCGCGTCCCCTGTTAGTTTTACACATTCCTGGTGCGGATCAACTGAATAACTGAATCATGGATTTTTTATCAGTAGGTGCAAGTGGTTAATACAGGTGTTCAAAATTCGTCGTTAAAACTCATAGACCCGCAGACTTTTTCGAAAATTGGAAATTCAAAGTGCAATCTAGTTAAATCGGGAATTTCGTCTGCTACTGCTCGAACGATGAATACGGGGATCGACTTTAGTGACCTATAGAAAATTGTTTACTCTACATAGCTTTGGCTGAAGAGTTTTCTGTATTTTGAGATAGTTGTCGACTTACCGTCCGTTTTAATGTGAGAATGTACAAAATTCAATCATTCATTTTTAATAACGAATCATCGTTGACGGAAATAGATCAAACGCGTACGATAAGAATTTAATGGTGTTTTTTGTTTGACACAGTTCTTGCGCATCGAGTGCATAACTTATAGCCCTATGCGAGAGAAACTGTATTGTGCAACTGTATCAAATGTGGATTGTATCATATTTGATGATTGCAGAACAAAATGGAAAATATAACGTAACAGATTACATTTTTTTCCTCGGTGCAACAAAATGCTGCCTGCGGAAAATTTTAAGACATACTGACGGAGCATCGTGACTGTTGCCATCTATGAGCAGAAGCTGGTATTACTTCGTTAACTGGTACAACGAACTGTGCTCAGTCATTTCTACAGTTAAACTACGGACGCCGTCGTGATCATCGGGTGAAACGTAATGTCAGATTATATTGTTATATCTGCTTGCCTATCGCGTGTTTGGCGCAGCACACGGGAATTCCTATTTGATTTATCTTCAGCCGATGGTTGCATCTTCTTGAATCAACATCCTGGATGATAGTGTAGGAAGAAAAGTTTCGTAGTGGTATCTTATTGGTAAATAATATTTAGTGTGATTATTATAGTGATTTACGTGTCTTATTGGTCATTCACTATTCTGATGGCGTTTGCAATAGGCAATATTTTCTTATATTCAATACCATAAATTGCGTTCGATGTCTTTAGAAAAATTTACGAATTCAAAGAGCCGCAAGGTATCATACGAATAACGACGGTTGATAATTTGAAATTGAACGTTGTAAAATTTCTGCAATTATGTTGGTATCGGGTTGTATTTAGTTCGTGGACGCCTCCACAGAGTGCGCTGGGTGATAGTCTCGTGAAATGACGAGTGCGCGTTCAGTTTCGAGTGATGTGCAGTGCTTTTGTATTTATTATTAAAGAATAACGTGGCAAGACAGTATTAAATTAATGAAGTGATTGACATATTGTGCATTGTTTTTCCATTGTGTGATACTGTGAAGTTGTGACATCGTCGAATTACGAGGAGACGGATGGAAGTTCAAGATTATTTTCCAAGGCTTCAACGGACATTGCTGTTAACGTGAGTTTTTGATATTTAAATATTTTACAAAATATTGATGTATACTATGAGTGTGATAAACGAAATTAATGTTCTTATAACAATATTTATGAAATAAATATATTTCTCGTTCGTCAGCATTACTTCGATCCGCAATGCTTGACGATACGATAGCGTCTCTTTTTAAACTCGGCGTCCTTTTTCCAACGGTCTAAGGGCCGATTCTACGAACATTGTTTATTGCTTAAATTCGATTAAACTGCCTGATCAGCCGCTCGAATACTTTTATTCAGCCGCTAAATTGTATTTAAACAAACTGTTTGTGAAATTGCCCAGCTGTCGCAGTTTTAAAGGTAGGAAAGCCAAGAGAGAAAAAATACGATAAAAGCACAATAAGTTTTCGTCGTCTTTATCCGATTCGCATAGCGACAGACTCAATTGTCGTAAAGAATCGAAGATGGAGGATCTCGGCCCTACAATTAGATTTAAACAAAATTGCCTGTCTGGACGCCTGAATGCTCAGGAGCGTCCTGACGCCATCCATCGATATGTTGCGCAACGTTGCAACGGTAAACGAGTCCAATAGATCTTTGCAGGCGGTGCACTAGAAACCCTCGACAACTCGAAGATGAGAGTCGGTGCATGCCGATGAGCCGAGCTCTCTAATCAGGATGCAAGACTCGGCAGCATCCTCTGGATCCATGTTTTCCAGGAGCGTGGATACGGGTAAAACGAAGAAAAGGACAAAGAGGAAGGAGGAAGCGAAGGTAAAGTCATGCTCGGAGGGCGATGGTGTGTTAAGCCCAGGAGAAGATGTAGTAAAGGCAGCAGAAGACAAGACGGTAAGCACGAGGTGTTACATTCCATCTGAGATTTTCAAATTACCGGATTATCTCGTGGAAACTAGCTGCCTCTGCAACTATCTAAGGCGCTTAACGTTCTAGGGCACGATGGCGGTAGCCGAAGTGGGAGCAGAGCCCGGGATAGCTACGTGTTATCCCGATTTTACTTTTAGCCATCCCCTCATCGCCAAGGGATAAGGTCGAGCGGGTTGTACGACAATGAAAAGGAAGAAGACACAAAATCACCGGTACCCTGTCGCAACGTGGTGCTCATGATTCCAGACATTTTTTTTTTTATTCCATTCAATCGGTAAAGGAACTTCGTACAAGCTATCTCGTTACCGACGTTATTGTTATTATTCACGGAAGTCGCATCTAGTTAACGAGACTTCAATGCGGATAAGACAGACGTGCCCTCAACTTTTCTCTCTTGTAATCAAGCGAGACGCTAGGCAAGTTCTAACAGCGTCTTTCTGCAACAACGCTAACGGCTAGAGAACTTTCTTTGCAATTCCTTTTCGATTCAATGATCGTACCGCAGACTCCCTCTGTGTGATCGGCTTTCATTCGCGTTACGCAACGTTCAAGGGAGATACGAATACCCGTGAATAGAACGAGTACACAGAGAAATAGAATATCCTGATTCTACAGCAACATGTACCTATCTGTCATTTATAATACGAAATACGAAATTCAAAGAAACTATTGATTTTTCGTGTAAAAGGTAATACACGTGTTTGGTGATTTTTATCCGTGATACGTGTAAGTAAAATTCTATTTGAAAGGTATCCTAAAAATTTTGACAGATGTCGAAAACGTAGTTAAAAATTGAACGGACCCACCGAAATTTATATTAGCGTTGAACAGCCGCCGTCTGGCCAATGAGAATAATGTAGAGTAGGAGTATCGAATAATTTTTTGTGTACATTTTTTTTTTCAAAACCCCACGTACGCTTGTTCGCCGTTTATTCTTATTTTTCACTTTAAACTACCAAATAGTAAGAATCGGGATCGTCGTCCTATAATCCGTTGCGTCAGTCGTATAAAACTAAGGTTCTTTTGCTACCTCGTGGAAAGCATGCTCGTTCATGCGGCACAGCAGGCACAATCGATATGTCAATCGATCCGGTAGAGGAGATCTTGTAAAACCACGAAGTTTCTACTGTCCAAGATTCCCCCCGTCAATCGTGTCGCGAAGTTGTCTGCTTCCTGGTGTGCGGAAGCTTTACGTAAAAGTCGAGGTGCCTGTCGCAACGTTGATTTCCCCGGTAGTTTACGAAATTTCGGAACGCAGGCAAGACGGAACGAAGAAGCGAACCGGGTGAGTCCGATGGCGGCGCTGAATTGGCTCGATCTACGATGATCGACGCGCCACCATGTCCGTCCCTGTCGGTGAAGTCGGTTAAGAGTCGCACCTCAATGATTCTCGATCGTCGCTTGTGAAATGATCGGCATTGCGTGGCTAATTGCCGTAGAAAATTGTCCGTTCCCATATGATGTGGTGGGAGGCGCTGTCAAAGGCTTTAAAAGGCATTTGTCAACGAGCTACTTTAACGATCTCTTTGGCGCATTGACGAGGAAGCTGCGAACTTTATTATGTACCGGTTACTGGGAATCGTATTTTTGGCCGGTTTCGTCCTTGGAAAACCTGCAAATTACGATGAGTATCTTTCCGTCGAGGGTGACGTAGCGTCAGTTGGTTCGCTTCGTCGTGAAGTCAGAGCACCGGCGCCGATTGGTTTCGCCACCGAAGTCGAGGATCTACTTTTCGCCGGTACCTCGCCCAAGAAGTCGGAGGACACGAAGAAACACTCGAAGAATGCCTCAGGTAAACGATCAAGATCCAATTTTACTGGAACTCTTAGCGTTGTCTCTCGTGGCTGACGTTCGATGAAATTTTTAATCAGGCAAATCCAACGAGGGTGGCTACTACAAGGCTTACGGCAGCGACGCCGAGGGTGAAAAGGGATACGTGAAGCAAACCTACAGCAAGGGAGATAATGGGTACAAGACACTGGACACTTTCCATAAGCAGGATGGCGATAATTATGGCTTCGAGAAACATACGGCCTTTGGCAAAGCTCAGGGCGGAGAGAACAAGGGTTCCCATGGACACAGTGGCAGCTATAAGAATCAGGACAGCGACGATGATCACGAGGGCGCCGGTGAGCTTATTGCTTCTTCGTTATATTACCTTTGATTCTTCCCCATTGGAAGGATTTTAATATTGTACTTTTTTAATCAGGTACAATCGTGGATAGTCATTACGTCAGTCCTAGTGGGGGTGATGGTGGTCATTATAGTGGAGGTGGTGGCGAGGGTGAACATTACACTTCCGGTGGGGAGGGCGAGCACTACACTTCCGGTGGTGAAGGCGGTCATCACGTATCCTCTGGCGATTCTGGCGATGGAGAATATGCCAATGCTGGTGGGCATAACGAGCAATATTCCACTGGGGGTGGCGAGGAGGGTGCTTATGGGAGTCATGAATCTTATTCCAGCGACGGAGATGGAAGTCATTATTAATTCACCAAAGATTAGAAATATCAGGTTACTACAGTGTGTAGACTAAAGTAGCATAGACTAGATAGAATCCAAAGCATCAGTGTTCTGTACATATATTTAAATTCGTCTCATCCTTGTTAACCATTAAAGCTGTTAATTAAAGATAGTAGTTAATTATTTTTCTTTCTTCTGAAAATAGTATGTCCACTGTATACCCAAATTCCGTGTACGTTGGTTCTGAAGAAATGTCGATAGACGAATAATTCATTGTCACCCTTAAAGATAGTTTATTCTAAACGACGTATCTTCAAAGCCGGACTCTGATCGATGATCGTTCTTAATTAACCTCATTTTATATAAAGTAATATACGCATCTGCTTTTTCCCAGAGCACCCGAAGCCCGGATTCGTAAAAAGGTCAACCCCACGATTCGTTCGAATATCCTATTCACGTTTGGTAACCCCAGGACATCAATATCCATTTACTGACAAAAGGAGAATCTCTGAAAAATGATACTTCTGACTAGCAAACTTTAGAACACGCCAATAGCCCCACAGTCGAGCCGATGCTAGAACATTCTGCGGTATACACAGTCAAATATATACCGGGTGATTCATTCGAAAAGCATAATCCTAACGTGGTTTCACTCTAGGGACCAAGTGGGCGCGGTGACTTCAGCCTGTACGTTTGGGCTGAATAATTCAGTATAGACTGACTGTGGGAAGATCATGCGACCTCAGCGGCAACGTGGGGTCGGCAGGTGGTCGCCTGAGCTGACAGAACAAGAATTTTTTTAAGAAGAAAAAGTGTGCACCAGTCACGCGACGCATGATCATTCCAACCTAGTCAACCAGGAAGCTTGTCTTCGTGTTGGGTTAGCAAGCTCGTCAGTGTGAACATTCGTGTATTGCAATTATTTATAACGAGCAAAGTTTCCCTCGTTGCGTTGAAATTCGGATTGTTAATTGCACGTGATAATTGCTATTAATGATTGCGCAGCGCCTATAGCATTTTTATTTTTACTGTATTTTTTTTTTTTTTTCTTCCAACCACTGCTGGGACGATTAAGG
Source organism: Calameuta pallipes (assembly GCA_030142375.1). Taxonomy (NCBI): domain Eukaryota; kingdom Metazoa; phylum Arthropoda; class Insecta; order Hymenoptera; family Cephidae; genus Calameuta; species Calameuta pallipes. The sequence continues at coordinate 110,225 of JARQSW010000169.1, forward strand.
GTTGACAATTTGAAGAAAAAAAAAAAAAAATGTTCAGCCAGTCGTCTCATAAGAATTGCAAATAGCGTCTAGGTTCACTTTCTACCTTCATTCATCATTTATTCAAGTTATGAATATATATATATATATTACATGTATATATTACATCTCTAATGTCACGGCCTCCAAGGTCGTTCATTTATATAGTCGTCCTAGCGTGACGTGATCGACGCGTCGCTCCGTTGCACGAGAATGATCAATTCGAGCAACGTCTGCTTTAAATTGGGAAACAATTTCATTAACAGCCACGGAGGCTCGCGGAGGATCCTTTGTCGCTCGAGAGGAATCTGGTAGATTTATTCAGTGGAAGAGAGTGTGGTGAAAGGGATGCTGGGGTAGTAGGGGTAGTTGGTGGTGTCGGTGTAAGAGGATAGGTAGCTAGATAGATACAGTCGTGGGGGGATTGAAAGAGTACAGAATAGAGTCTGAATGTGAGCCAGTTGGATGAACGTAGGGGTTGGCAGGGCCATCAGCTGATTGCGAGCTCCCTGCGAAACAGGGGCTGAAGGGGTGGCTGTAATTAAGCAAATCTGTAAAAGAGATATTCAGCTTTAATGTCATTGGCGGAAGACTTTAGTAACTTGTGATAAGTCCAAAAGGTCTTTCAAGGAGCCAGTACAAGGTAGGGGGGTTGAAAAGAATATATCAAGGGGTGTGTAAGAATTTAATTTTTTTTTTTTTTCATTCACCCTTTACAGTACCTTTGGGTCTTCGAGTCCAATAGGGTTATCGTTATTCTCTCTACCAGGGGTTAATGGGTGGTTATTTGAACTAAGGGGTGGAAAAATTCCATATTCATCCCTTTACATATTGACTTAGATCCGACCCTGGACCCACGTGCGTATCGGGCTGGACGAATGAAGGGTGGCTTAAGGTATTCGCCAAGGCTTAGAATTCCACAAGGTCCGAAGTACCCCCTTATCTTCCCTTTAGTTTTTTTCCCTTGAGCTTACAGAGCATTCTTCTTTGCGATATCCGATCCTCTCCCCAAATCATCTAATCTCTTATCAGTCGACGAGCCACTCATCCGGATCGCCAACTTTCTGCCAGCCGTGAGGAACAATTCCTAGTGGAAATTTTTATCTTGATTATTCAGCGTCTACAGCCCCGGACCGTTGAATTGGGCGTATCCTCAGCAGGGCGACACTGCCAAATAACGTCGTAAAGATTGCCGACCCACGTCGTACTACGTTTCGATTACGAATCCCGTTCCTTCGTGATGGTGGAATTTGCGAATGAAATAATAATAAAATGAATCGGATCGAGGACTGGAAAATATTTTTTTTATCCACGAAAATACATCGATAGGATTTTTGAAAAAACGTGCCAAACGCGAAGCTAATGGAAACACTGGGTAAACATATATGGTATATGTATATATGTCGCTGACGTTCAAAGTCAATAAATCGTCCATCGGTTTATGACGTTATAAATGGCGCTGTTATTTCACGCCAGATATTACGTTAATACGATTAATGGTAGAATTAGACATTTTATCGATAAATGCATCGAGCACGTGGCGTCGATGACAAAACGTCCGTTACGTGTTTATACCTTATATCAACATCCAAGCTGGTTCACCAATCCGTAGTCAGATTTTATTTAGTTAATTATAATAATTACGCAAAAGTCTGTCAGAGCACTTGATATATCGGGTGCCAATCGAGGATGGTTTATATTGGCTCGTTATCACTGAAAGCCTGACGGTTCTGAGCCTTTGTGATTAACACGTCAACGTCGTGATAAATCTGATAAAAAAATATAAAAATGGTAGATAATATCGAAAAATGCCATTTTTTTTGTATACTTTAATTTATCAGTTGTCTTACATTTTGAAAAAAAAAATTTTGCAATATACCTGGCGGTGTAACCAGGGGGATTCGGGAATCCCCTATCCCCACTGGTATCCTTAGTGTCGATTGCTAATTTATTTTTCATCATCGACACCTTCCCCAGGGAATCGTTAGTTTGTTTAGCCTTGAAAATGAATTCGGCAGGATTCATCTCACGTATCTCCATAGTTACGTAACGGGCGTTGAAATTTATTCGAAATTCGGCCAATGATTGCTAAGGGGGTTTTAATCGAGGAGGATTGCAGTGGGCATAGTGGATTGCCAATTGGCACAAGAGCCAGGATTTGCATTAAGACGGGACTTGGACTTCCTGCTACCGGCAAATGGTACAGTATAGTACCGATCGAAGAAAGTCATCAGATCGTTAAGGATTAGTGTATTCTACTAATACGTTATCGGTTAATGCATCACCTAATGAAGATAGTGGATCCGCGAGCAGCTGCTACCGTATTTGCAATTTAAATGGTGGTTCGACATTCTGTTTGATAACACTCAGGGTATCTACGCGCAGTGGGATTGATCTTGCGCTTATTATTATCGTCAGCTGACTCACCTGCCAAAGTGCTTATTCAGAATTCACGATGAAAAAACAGCGGCCCTGTAAAGTGACGTGGTCCTTGGTAAGAATTTAGTTGCAATAAGTTGCAATGTTAGGGTGTAAAGAAAACGTGCAATAAACTGCGACAGTGCAATCCAGGTAATCGATCCGTGAAAATATTTCGCGACAGGTGAGAATTGGCGGTCGAATGGCGTCAGGAAAGTCGGGTACCGTTTAAACCGAGTGGATGTGGATGGAATTGTAGTTGGGCGTATTGCTTAGGAATCGAAGGCAAACATGGTAATTGTCTTGAGAAAGTGTGAAAGCCAGTGCCCGAGATTGAGCTCCAGTCTCTCTCGTTGAGGTCCATAGGCGTGAACGATGAAAGCGATCAGAAGTGAGCAGAATTCTCGAGAATGACGTGGACGCGGCCCGGAAGTAACGGCAGCGGAATATTTAAGTGTCCCGTAGTGACGGTGAACTTATCAGTTTTGATTTAGAGGTCCAGCGAGATGGGAGGCGGCGCGAGATTTTATCTAACGCTGACCGTGCTGTGCGCGGTGGTCCTTGCGACATGCTGGTCAAGGGACGTGAGGAACTCGAGGAGGGACCGTAGGGAGACGGATCTTGTGGCCGCGGCTTCCGGTCACGAGAAGCACGCGGAGTCTGGCGGGGGTCATCATCATCACGGTGATCATCACGAGGAACACGGGGAAAAGGATCACAAGGGTCACAAGAGCGAGCATCATCATGACAAGGGTGATCACGGTGAGCACAGCAAGGAGCATCACGCGGGTCATCACGAGGAGCACGGAGGTCACAAAAAGGAGCATCACGACGAGGCCAAGAAGCACGGCGAGCATCACGAGCACGAGAAGGGTCACAAGGGTGGAAAGTTTGGGGAGAAGAAAGGTCACAAGAAGGGTCACAAGACCAAGGGCTATCACAACAAGTTTCACAAGGACGAGTATCACAAGGAGCACAAGTTCTACGATGACTATCACAAGGGTGGTCATCATAGCAAGCACGGTGACTTCCATGGTCATCATGAGAAGAAGGAAGGTCATCACAAGAAGGGTGGTCATCATCATTCTGGTCACGACGAGGAGCATCACGGGAAGAAGGGACATCACGACAAGGGTCATCACGACGAGGATCACAAAGGTCATCACGGGAAACACGGTCACGAGGAGCATCATCATCATCATGACTCTTACGGGAAGAAGGGTGGGCATCATGGCGGAAAGAAGCATGGTTACAGCAAGGGTCACAAGGGTTAATCTCTTTACGGAATTGCCCGAATCGGATGTTTCTTGTTTTTTACTTGTTTCCGGTGCCGCCGTCTACGGAAGTATCTTGGCAGGTGCACTTATACGGTGGACTTTCTGTACAGTACCTTATTCCAGTACGGCTGCTCTGGGTCACGTTATGTTATGTTTCGTACAATAAAATTATTTTATTACGCAACTTCCTTCCACGGTGCGCAATTCCCTGCTATATCCATTCCAAAGATATAAAAATAAAAAAAAAAATATAAAAAACTACGGAAAACTTCTGCCGCGCGAATAAATAGCCTTTTCCAACTTCGCAAGGTTCGCGTGCAATCGAGTGCAGAAAAAAATCCAGTATACTCGCGTTACGTAAAGAAACGTAGGTATAAGTTTTTACCTGAAATTTCATTAATTGCGGTGGTACTTTGATTTACGGTTTTAACGTACCAATCGCAAAAGCATTGTTTGTACACTTGATAATGACTTTGTAAAGTACCAAGGGAAAGATCGATTTGTTTCGTGGTTTTATCAACGTCATTAAATTCGTTGTCCGGTGCGGTTAGCGTTGCGGCTTAAATGCCGATTACTGTGCAATTTATCATTCTCTGACGAAACGTTATGTGATACGTAATGCCGAATTCCTGCTCAATGGATTTGAAATATTTCGTCATGCAGCACGAGAGAGAAAATTCCTGTAATCAATTTCGCAATTGGCTCCTCTTATCGCGGTGAAACGTTTCTCGAAAAATTTTCACGCCTGTTTTAATCGCATGTGCTAATTTGTTATTGGCCCATTTAAAAATTGCGATTACGTCATCGAGCTTAGCGAATGTTCAAAATATTGGCTTCAATTGGTACAGCTGATAGGGCCGATCGCGACGGTAAACAAATGCGAAAAATATTATTTAATTAATTAACCAAATCGAACGTGCGAACGTTGCGCGTCTATTGCAAATTTTATTTCTTCCTATTGCAAATTCCAGTATCGAAATGACCTATGGCCGTGGGGATGTCAGTCAAACCGGAGGTTATTACTTATTCCCTTAATTCACTTGATTTATGTATATTTGCACATGTGCCGGCACACGTGGATCTCAGTGTGTCTGGGAGTCATTAAACGACCATCAGTGATTTAATTTATTTATACACTAGGATAATATTTTATGCATTTGTGCGAATTTTTTTTTTTATATAACGGTTAATATTTTATAACGTTATTTTGACGTATCCCGTTATTTCGTTTCTTTATATTTTCAATATTTATCACGATGCATTTACGCGAATTTTTTTTATTGATCGCTATTTCTTGTTTACGTTCTATGAACAAATTTGAGTGGCTTTGTGAAATATGGGGTGTTCGAATCGATGAAAATATTTCGCGAATAATCTATAACCACCTGCGGTTATTTGCATTGTTAAATGCTAGGAATTTCGTTATCGAAAAATTTAACGATTCATCCTGAATCCACAGGGTATTCGAAAGAGGGCTTGGTAATTACAAAAACCAGTACGGGACTGGTTTCTTTTAAAGTGTTCCCATAGCTGGGAAACGTTTTTAGACTAGGTGTAAAAAAAATAAAATTCATATACACATATATATATACACAGTGGATGCTTCGATTGGGTTGGAAATAAAATATTTTATTTCATCGTTTACACACAAACTCTACGTTTCTGCCTTGTTTTTTTTTCTGCGTTAACTTACGCATTTACAGGTAAAAGTACGTAATTACGTAATTCGATTTCGTTAACTCGCTATTTCTGACCGTGGAGAGCTACAGGGCAAAAGTACATTTCGAAATTTGATTCTCGATTATTCTGCACGAGAGCACGTGTAATTGACAAAGGGATCGAAACAATGACAATAAGCCCAAAAGTTTATAGATAGATTGAAAATGTTAAAATTTCCCTAAAAAAATACAATTCGTATCACGTTAATGTAAAATTATTATCGAAGAATTAAAAATCGACTATAACGAAAAAGTTTCAATAAAAATTGGCAAGAGGACCATTTAATTCGGATGTTCTTCACGTTTTTCTATGACGCAAAAAAAAGGGCCAATTATGCGAAGGACGATGTGCACCTTCGAAGATTCAAAAATACGAATAGAGAATCTTTGGCAAAGCGATTTGGTTAATCGCATATAGGAAAAAGAATCTTCGTAATTTTGAACGTCAACGCTGAGCTTCGTCCATCAATCGCCACTTATTTTTAACTACGTCTAGTTATCTAAGGGGCGCTTACGTAAACCATTGGTGCGGGCCTACCTAATTGATTGTCACCGGTAAAAAAAAAAGGTTGTCCAATCTTTCGTCGCGCAAAATCGCCTGGCTGTCTGGTCCGGTCTCTTCAGTCCTTTTACGTATATAAGCGTCTGTGCCACATGACTGGGCATCGTGGCTTTCCTGCGAAAGGGAAAATCTATCCGTGACGTACGGAGATCACGAATCCCAAGCAAGTGGGAGCTGCCGAGCTTCGAAAACCTTCATATAAATAGTAACCGAGTCATTCGAAGACTAGTCGTCTTTCGTACTCGCGGGCACTAGCATGGCTGGCCCGTCGCAAAGAGGATTATACGCAGCAGCGTTTCTCCTGGTCCTCTGCCTGAGCTTATCATTGGCCAGGGAGGAGCTGCAGGAGAGAGAGAAACGGGATGTAGATCTTGTAGCGGCAGCAACCGGACACGAAAAGCACGAGGAGCACGGGGGCGGTCACAAGCATCACGCTGATCATCACGAGGAACATGGGGAAAAGGGCGAAAAGGGTCACAAGAGTCATCATCATCACGACAAGGGGGACCATGGTGAACATGAGAAGGAGCATCATTCCGGTCATCACGAGGAGCACGGGGGTCACGAGAAGAAGCATCACGACGAGGCCGGAAAGCACGGGGAACATCACGAGCACGAGAAGGGTCACAAGGGCGGAAAGTTCGGGGAGAAAAAAGGTCACAAGAAGGGTCACAAGACCAGCGGATATCATCACAAGGCCCACAAGGACGAGTATCACAAGGAGCACAAGTTCTATGACGACTATCACAAGGGTGGGCACCATGAGAAACATGGTCATCATCACGGTCATCACGGGAGCAAGAAGGATCATCACAAGAAGGGCGATCATCATCATTCTGGCTATCATGACGATCATCATGGGAAGAAGGGACATCACGACAAGGGTCATCATGACGAGGATCACAAAGGTCATCATGGGAAACATGGTCACGAGCATCATCATTCTCATCATGAGGAGCATGGAAAGAAGGGGGGTCACTCCGGTGGGAAAAAGCACGGCTATAGTCACGGCAAACATTAGCGGCTCATGCGCACGTGGCCAAAGATCTTTTGTTATCTAGTGTGTAATTATTGTTAAACATTGTTGAGTAATTGTTACAATAAAGAATTTATCATTTGAATAATTATATATTTCATCATTCTCTGCTGCTTGCTTACCAAGCTAGCACATGGTCTTGGGACTTTGTATATCGTGAATTATGAATTTTCTTTATCTCATGGATGAAATTTCAGTTATCGGAGCTCCGTTTGGATTAATTCGGAGAATTCAGCGGATGAACTTTTACGCGTATATGTTTTCGCTGATTTTCCAGAAATGCGCTAATTGCGAATTCAAAAACAAAGGTATACGAATAACCGCGTAATATTTTACGAGCGTCACTTTAATCCTGCTTGATAAACGGAGGCTTGTAAATTCGTCGAATGCACAGGGCAAATCGAGCGTCACGGTATTTGAAATTTTCAATAATTATTTTCCAATTAAGTTGCTCGACGGCGCATGCAGAATTCCGCGTACCGGAAGTAAAGCAATAATAGGCATTTCTATGTGTGTTTATTCACATCGTTCTGTGGCCATACGAGTTTTGTAATTGTGAAAAGTTTTTTTAAAAATATTTTAAGAGTTCAATTCAAAAGTCCACTTCGTGCGTGCATGCATTGATTGGTCGGCCACCTGTATCGGCTGTATCGCTTTTATCGCCGATTGCGTATATGCACTTGGCGCGAGACTCGACCGGGTCTCTTGATTTAAATGAATTCCCGTCCTTCTGTCAATTTCGACCATCTCCCCATATACGTGCACATGTGCGAAAAGTGCATATGACGTCACTTGCGGATTTCATTCCGGCAGTCGATGCATTTTCGCTGACGCGGAGGATCCTTGTTTCATCTACGGCCACGTTGGCATATGTTCGCCGGAAGTCTCTATAGACGGGACGAACTGGAAAATTGATAAAACCGGAAGTAATACCGTTTCGATTGGAATTCGACGAAACAATAATGGCGTTTGGATTAAAATCACCGATTGATCAATGGACGTGCCTCGTGGCTTCGTCGCAGTTCCAAAATATTTCATACAAAAGTGCCATTTTGATATTTCCAAAATTTACTCAAATATTCGTGTAATCCGGTTCGATAATGAAATTCCATGGATAATTTATTATGCAGTCGATTTGAGATTCAAGATGCCAGTTGACCCTGTCAAATGATCTTAATGGTAAATTAAAGCACGCACCGATGATTCGAGCGAACGTTCGTAGTGCATCGATGATTCGGACCCTGGTAGTGAAAGTGGATTTTGTTTTTGTCGAAACGATGACAAATACCGCTTGCCGATTACGTTTTGCACTGTTGGATTATATAAAATTACGATACGGCGGTACGTGCGTACTTTCAGGAGTGTGCGGATTACAAGAATAGACGAAAAAGAAAAAAAAAAGAGGTAGTCGGCTGCATTACGGCAATTCCTGTTCACCGTAAGAAAAGGCCGAACGGTATTTGCAGCGAGCAGCAGTCGGCTGCCTCCGAGGTTCTACCTTGTAGGTTAGGTAAAATATTTTTTTGGTCAGAGCGATCAAAAATTATCAGTGAAAGGAAGGAATCGAAGGATGCACGATTTATAGCGTTGTCTAAGTTCTTTTATAAATAGTCAACAATAACAATGAATATGACTAAAACAACAGGGATAACCAATAGCAACAGCTCAAAGATCCGGGCACCCGTGGAAAGTGCTCGCGATACGTAAGATCGCGAATCAGCTGGTGGTATCTCTTTAGCTTAGTGTCCCTTCTTGAAGGACCAGTGCTTGTGATCCTCGTGACCACCCTTCTTTCCGTGCTCATGATGATGATGATGATGATCATCATGTCCGCCGGAGTGCTTGTGTCCCTTGTGATCGTGATGATGATGACCCTTCTCATGATGACCCTTCTTTCCGTAATGGTCCTCGTGATGACCTCCGTGATGATGACCCTTCTTGTGATGACCACCCTTCTTGTGACCGTGCTCGTGATGATGACCTCCGTGATGCTCGTGATGACCGTGGTCGTGATGCTCGTCATGGAATTCCTTGTCCTTCTTGTACTCGTCGAGTTTCTTGACCTCGTGATGACCGTGGGTACTGTGACCTTTCCCGTAGTGACCTTTCTCCCCGTACTTGTGACCCTTCTCGCCCTTCTCTCCATGATGGTGCTCGCCGTGGTATCCGTCATGATGATGATGACCCTTCTTGTGACCCCCGTGCTCGTCGTAGTGTCCATGATGACCCTCCTTGTCGTGATGACCCTTGTGACCCTTCTCGTGCTCGTGATGACTCTTGTATCCCTTATCACCTTTGTGACCGTGATGGTGGTGATGATCGGAGTGATGCTCCTCCCCGCCACCCTTTTCGTGATGATGATGATGGGAGGCCGCCGTCTCTAAGTCACGGCGGTTCCTGACCTCCCGCGCTGTGCCCACAGCGACAAACAGGGCCAGGACCAAGAGTCCCAGCGACATGGAACCGCGAAGGGTAACCATGATGAATATCAAACGATTGGTTGACCCAGTCCGCCTCCTAATTCAATGTTCCTCACCTCTCGTTGAAAGGTGATGTGATTGTAGCATGCCACCTGGCCGTATTATTTATATCTTTGATTTTTCCCGAACGAACGGTGGTGGTGGAGCACGGTCAGCCAAAATGGGGGCTGCTGGGATCTCATTGTTCGTTACCTACATTCTCGGGTAGGGAGTAGAGATCTGTTGTTTTCCCCGGGTGTTGCATTAGAGAGCCTGCTTTTTGCAGTCACACATCGCACAACTGGACTTTCCTATTCTGGGCTTGACTTGTGCGATCTCCTTTCCGCTCTGCACTCTGCTTTCACGGTTTTCAACGGGCGACAGTCGCGTTAGGCAAAACCGTTTTGTAATATCACGTCTGTCGCTGGGACAATTATATAAACGCTATTGCGCCGAGTCATTGATAAAACTTTGCCGTTATTCGTACTCGAAAAAATTTCTCACACGCTGTTTAATGTGCTGAAATTAGTTTCATTGTGATTTACGCAAACTGATATGGTTGGTTCATGGTTATTTTCAGCTGACATTCTCAGGCTCGATCGGTATACCTGTAATCGCTGGGTGTCGATAATGGAGGATTGATAAAAGTTTTTTTTTTCTATTTTCTTACTATATATTCGATAATGGCGAGCTTGCACATTTTATTTTTGCGATATTAACAATTTTCACTGACACTGCTGACTGTTGCAATATTTTCGTATTTCGCTTCTATGCATGATCGTTTTTTCAATTAGTCAATTGTTAATAATCTGTATGGCGTTGCTTAGCAATTATCGTAGAAATCTGGAAATTTGAAATTCGAGTGTGAGGCGAATTTTTGGGTTTGACACAGAGAAATTGCTCCAACGAGGGCGAAGTATAATAAATATGACGACGATGGAGAATCGGTCGTCGTGTCTAATTTTGAAAATTCATTTAACTTCTATGCGCATCTCTTTCTTGAGATTGATTAGCAACAATCAAAAAGTGGAATCGCCATCTTTTTCTCATATTTCATTACGTACTCTTATTACAGCGCGGACTTTCCAATTCTTTTGCATGAATTTGCAATCGTTTGCAAAATGCGATTTGCGGTAATTTTTCACGGTATTATAAAATTCTTTATACCCATTAACACATCTCTCGGTATAAAAAGTAAAAGTGAAATTTATTTTCTTCTTCGTTACGGCTTTTATTTTGCTTTTGGAAATTTCACGAATTTCTCAAAAAATTATTTCCCTTATTTTTACACGTGTATCGGCTGCATTACTCGTCTATTTTTCAGAATACAACTTCATGAAATTTTTGTCAGTTTTTTTTATGCATCCTTTATATTATTGTCCTTCACCGATAATACACTCAAATTTGAAATCCATAATTACTTTCTTATCACGGGATTCGAGAATTATCCATGAGTTTTTCCTAATTACGTAAGTAATCGTTACTTAATTTTCTCGACTTTTTATCAGCGTCTCGGAATTACGTTAAGCCACTAGAAGGTATCGTGTAATCCGTTGATTCGTAACGCTTCGAATTTGCGGTAAAAACTCGAAATTCGAAAGTCTTCCTTTGTCCATCTTTATCTCTATTAATACTTTTAATACTTTCCTCATTAATGGAAATACGTACTCTGTGCAAAGAGTAGAAATTCTATAAATAATTCAATTCCTTAAACAATGGATAAAGGATAGCTGCATAAACTGTCACGCACATTAAATTTCATTAAATAAATAACTTTGTTATAAATCTTACTTTCAATGGAGGGTATCTACAGGGTAAAGTTTACCATTGATAATTAAAAGAAAAAAAAAGATGTAGGAAGAGGATAATGATGTTTGAGATAACAAGATAAGACTCATGGGTTTCTTAATTATTTTCTGTCGTTTAATTAATAAAATCAACAAGGGTAAATTTTCCCGAAGGTATGGTGGTGCCTAACAATAGTCAACAGAGCAAGAATTAACAAATAACAACGACAGTCCTTGTACTGATATTCAGCAGTAGTGTCATCAATGGTGATGTCCATGATGTCCATGATGACCATGATGACCATGATGACCGCCGCCGCTGGAGAATCCGTGATGCTTGCCATGATGGTGATGATCTTTGTGTCCATGACCCTCATGATGTTCATGATGATGTTCGTGCCCGTGCTTGCCATGATGACCATGATGATCCTCGTCGTGATGACCATGATCGTGATGTCCCTTCTTGCCATGATGATGCTCATGATGACCAGAATGATGATGACCACCCTTCTTGTGATGACCCTCGTGGTGTCCATGATGTCCATGATGATGACCGTGCTTCTCATGATGCCCGCCCTTGTGATGATCATCGTAGAACTTGTGCTCCTTGTGGAATTCATCCTTGTGAGCCTTCTTGTGGTATCCATGGGTCTTTTCACCCTTTTTGTGACCTTTCTCTCCGCCATGTTTCTCAGCCTTATGTCCATGTCCCTTTTCATGATGTTCGCCATAATCGCCATGTTCATCATGATGATGTTTCTTGTGGCCACCATGCTCTGCGTGATGACCCTCGTGGTGCTCCTTACCATGGTGGCCATGATCACCCTTTTCATGATGGTGATGGTGGTGGTATCCCTTGCCACCCTTTTCACCATGTTCATGATGATGATGGCCATGATGGTGATGACCACCACCGTGCTCATGATGATGACCGTGATGACCGTGATGACCGGAAGCGGCTACTTCCAGGTCCCTCTTGTTCCTCACATCCCTTGCGGAAGTGACGGCAACCACCGCGAAAATCACGGCCAAAGCTAGGCACGGTCGCAACGCTCTACCCCTGGACATGTTAGTGCTTTGAGAACTGAACATGCAATGGACTGACGAACCACCTTTAATCCAAAGCTTATATAGTTGGAGCTGGTGGCTTCTATACGTAATCGCTTTCGTTTAGTTAAGGGGACTCATTCACAATCGGAGGTTCATATTTCGCAAACACAGATTGCACGGACCCCGTTTACTATCGTCTACTACGCGCCGCAGCGACTCCCATTGGCTCTGTTGCTGCCCGACATATTTTACATAGAAACGCGTCCTGTTTTTTTTTTTTTTTTTTTTCATAATTATACATTAATTTGTTAATTAAGCCCTTATACAGGGCATGGATTTCTGTGGAAATCATTAGTTTTCTAAAATATCCCATACACGATGAAATATTTGTATCGATCGATACTCACGAATAACCGTGAGCAGTCTCTACATTTTTTTATTAAAAAAAATTCGTACTATTTTATATTTCGAATTACGTTAAAAATATTTCCTTCTTAATTATCACTTTTATACTAATCTGAGACTCAACCGCAGTACGGCTCTACAGTTTGTGGCGAAGATTAAAATACTTTCCTTGCTGAAAGATAAAGGTTCGTTAGATTCTCCAGAACGACGGGACGAGCAGTGAATATTTCCTGTAACGTCAAAGGGACGAAGGGAACGTAATCGTATGTCGAAGTTGACAGATTGATTGATGGTTGTCCCTACGCCATCGGCAGTTTCGGAAGCCGTCAAAGGAGACTTCCAGTCACGGTGGCTGGGAGTTTGAGCAAGCAAGTAAACATGATTTCAAACGGTTACACAACGGAGTTGGTTATAGCAACTTATTTCCAGCAGAAACCTCCATGACAATTTAAACAGGTTAAGGAGACGCCGCTTTCGCAACGGATTAATCAGCCAAGGAGAGAACGATTGCTTCCCTAATATCGCCGATTCTAGGTACGTCCGTTCAGATATATAATCCGAGCGTAGCGGCCAGGTTTACCATACTAGAAACAGCAGCGAAATCAACAGCTCGATCGTTACGGGAGCAAAAGAAGAATGAGGTGTTACCTGGCGCTGTGCCTCGCGGCTGTCTACTTCCTCGCAAGTCATGTGGTAGAAGCGCGTGAGATTTCCAGGAGCAAACGCGACCTGGAAGCGGCGGCGTCGGGTCACCATTTCGAGAAGGGAGGTGGTGCGGAGCATCACTCGGGTCATCATCATCATCACGGCGAGAAGGGTGATAAGGGGTACAAGAGTCATCACGAGCACGAGAAGGGTCACAAGGGTCATCACGATCACGAAGGCCACCATGGACATTACGAGGAACATGGGGGTCACAAGAAGGGTCATCATCACGATGACGGGTACCACAGTGAGCATCACAAGGGCGAGAAAGGGGAGAAGGGTCACAAGTACGGGGAGAAGGGACACTTCGCCAAGGGTCACAGCACCAAGGGTCATCACGAGGTTCACAAGCTAGACGAGTTCAAGAAGGATAAGGAGTTCTATGACGAGCATCATGATCATGGTCATCACGAGCATCACGGTGGTCATCATCACGAGCACGAGCACAAGAAGGGTGGTCATCACAAATCTGGACATCACAAGTCTGGCCATCACGAAGGTCATCACGGGAAGAAGGGTCATCACGAGAAGGGTAATCACCATCATCATCACAAAGGTCACAAAAAGGCCGAGGGTCACGAGGACCATCACCACCATCATGCCGGGCATGGGAAGAAGGGTGGTCACAAGGAACACAAGGAATGGGCCTTCAAGAAGGGTCACTGATCCATCGATTGTTCTGTCTTATCCTTATCACGTTATTTGTTATGTTTGCCTATCAGCTTCGTATTGTATTTATTTTACAACTGAAATAAACATTTTAGTATCGTTCTCTACTGAAATTTAGCTTTCGACGTTACGGCAATACTTTTTCACGTTAACCGTTATCCAACCTTAAATCCAAATATTCATGTTATCGAGTCACCCGTTATATTCGTGGTTGTAAACGATAATTTTAGGTGGTATAAAATCGCGTGAAAAATTATTTTGCGATAATTCCTACATTCTGCCCTCGTTCGCTTACGTCACTCGGCAGCGCATTTTAGCCAGTAATAACTTTGACGTGCGTCATAACAATTCACGTGCGAATGATGTGTCAGTTTCGACACGTGCATTAAGTCCGGAGTGTTTCTATGAAAATGAAAATTTACACGTACCTCCGGTACGCGCGCAACCTAAATTCTTGTAACGTGGACGCAAAAGCTCAGAGCTTTTTTGGTTCTTACCAAGAGTGGTTATGGGTAACGAGAGCTTTCATCGCGCGATCAAATATACATGTTGCCTATGAAAAACTTTTTTATCGTCATACGATTTAGGTACCGGACCAACGTCTCGAGGCTTACTTCACGTCGCTGAGAAATTCTTATACCTTCGTATCGCTGCGGTCCATTACGAGGGCTGAGCTTTCAGACGTATCAAAATCCATAGTAAAGCCATTACGCTCGTCGTGCAAAATCATAAAGAAAGTTAAGGCGCCAAGTGACTGATCCTTAGGTTATAATTGGACGAAGCTATTTACGTTAATTTCGTGACAATGCAATTTCTATTATCCGCTTCGATGACTCGAGGTGGGTGAGAAAAAGCTTTTGTCTTTTATTTCGAACTTTTTTGGCTCCCATTTTTTTCTTGCTCATAAAGATTCCGATCGATCGACTCCTGTCGAGAGCAACGACACAGCGTCGGTGCACAGTAACTTCTGGAAAATTTGTCAAGGTAATTTTCGCCTCGGTGAGAAGAAATTAAGATTTCAGATTAAGTCACAGAGATCGCAGTGCCATCTGGATTCGTGAGAAAAATCATCAGGTAAATTCATATTTTTACCCGAGTGGAGAAGAGCATAGCCAGACCTTAAAATTTTCGAGTTTCGTATACCCGGCATGAGTGCGAGAGAGACAGCCTTATGGGCGCTCGCGTGCGTAAGAGAAGGACAGACATATCGAAAATCAAAATCACGGGTCCAGTACCCCCTTCGTCAAATATCGGATCCTCATCTCGGTACATGGTCCAATGAGAAATTCATTCCCCGTCTGTTTCTCACAATTAATTCGTGACTCTGATTAGTAAGAGTAAAAATTACCTCTCTCACCGTAATAATACCCAGTGCAATCGCTCGAAAATTTAGCAAGAACATTTGTTTGATTTCACGCAGCCTTTAAATGGTTTGCGCACGAATTACGTGTCTCGTGCCTAAATCGCATCGACGCGCCTTAGGATATCTATTGAAAAAAAAAATAAGGCCACTTTTCATCATACTTACCTCCCACCCCGTTACCTGTAACCAAAAAAAAAATTTTCCGACCAATTGACTCGCGGTAAATTACGCAAGGGGATCACAGTGCAACGTCATTCAGAGAGTTTGGGACGTTGACTTTTCCTTTGAGCGACGAAGAAGCGATCAGCTCCCGTAGTCGATACTGATAAGAAATAACGAAAAATATGTAAAACATCCGCCGACCAGTTCATCCAAGTAATTATCGGAATTCCCAACGGGCACTTTCGTACCGTCGGTAAAACAGAACGTGACTCATAATAATTTATTTGTAAAAGTCATCCTCTGTAAGGGGACAGATGCCAACGCGCTGGATATCTTATACGTCTCTTGTGTAATCACGTCGAATTGGATTTTCCGATCAGGACCATCGCGCGATCGGTACCTATTGTTCGTCGTATGCAAGTGAAGCCGACGACCATAGATGTGGTCCTGGGAAAGTTGTCTGCCGCGATCACCAGGCGTATCGCATTGACGTCGTAACAGCATCGTCGTATCCGAACGTTATTCTCGGGCCGTTCCCTAACGTAAGATGCCATTGTACTTAGTTACGTGGTCGACCGCTCTATATTATCCAATATGTATCGGCGGATAAAAAGACGACTGGTACTTGATTATCATCGGAATTCATTGGGTTAAATGGTACGTAGATCGTAGAGGCGTATATAAATATCTAGAGTTGAGCTACTCGCTCTTTAGTATTAGTTAGTGGTCCGTGAACGGCGGTTGGTTGAAAAGAATTTTAATCATCCCCTTCCAACCGGCCCTTGTGTATCACATATCACGCGCATATGACAGACGAGAGCGTATGACAAAAAGTTGGACATGAGGTGTTTGGTCGGAGGTGTGTGCGTCGTTGCATACGTGATAAATCTCGCGATCGCCGATCCGATCGTCAAGGAAAAGGAAAAGATCTATGAGAAATCATTGGCTGATCATCAGGCGCAAACGACTAATTATTCGTACAGTCACGAGGTCAAGAGTCAGGAACCTGGTGGATACGAGAACCAGGTGGATCATCCAAATCTTGGAGAACTGGGTGGACATGGACCTGAGGTCATCAATGGACTGGGTCAAATTGGGACTCATAGTGATGATGATGGTGCGCCTGTCAAGGATGCGAATGCTGGGTTCGGTGTAGGATTGGGTTATGATTTTTCTGTTTCTCACGGTGGTAACGGTGATCTTGACAGTCATCCGTATGATCGTTATCAATTGCCAAATGATAAGGTTCAGCATTCTACGGCTCATGATGATAATCCGAATCTTTATCATCGTTATGCCGGATTGAAGGATGACGCTGTCGTTACCGATCTTCCAGCGGACCTACCGTCAGGGTCTAGTACGGTTGGCGCAGTTTTGAATGATCGTTATGCTCCTGATCACAAAGACACTGCGAACGTTCAGGCGGCTTTTGGTGATGTTCAAGCTGGAGAATTTGCTCGGTATGCTGTTTCTGATAATCGGGTAGATCCTGTACCGGTACTTGGTGGCCATATTGAAGCTAGTACCGTGAACGTCCAGCCTGCACTTGGACATTATTCTTCGCTGCCGGAATCTGGCTCGAATATAAAGGCGGATTATATTGGAAAACCGAAGCAAGCTCACGAGGTAGGAAAGGATGAAGAAATCAATGGGAATGGTGGTACCGATATAGCCTATGCTGCACCAGGGACAATTGGCAACTATGAGCTGGATGATATTGATGATGGAAGTCTATTGGAACTGAGCGATTTCCTCAAGAGTATTGATCTTGGAAAATTGGGAAAATCATTCGCGGCTGATGTCGAGTCACATCCAACCGTGTCGAAGGTTGACGCGCCTAATGACATTGAAACTTTCAAAACGCAGATGTTGAATAATGTTGAGAAACCGTTGGCGTCTGCGACGTTCAGTATTAAAGTTCCTAATGCGCCGCTGCTGGCTAGCTTTATTTTGCCTAAGATTCCTGCGGTGGGGAGTGTTGAGAGAGACAAGGCGCCGCGGTTGATTCACGTTCCTCCGACAGAGGTCTCCACTGATCCTGCTCATTACGATGTCAAAGAGAAAGAAGAACCGGAAGCTAGTTACGAAGGGTACCAAACGGCACCTGAGGTAACGGAAGAGGCTGCTGATGATGGTAGCCATGAAAATTTGAAAGCACCTGAAGAAGGGGACTATCATGTGGAACATATTAGTTATAATATTGGTGATGATGGACATAGTGAACAGTACAGTGACGGAAGTCATGACGATGACGGGGGTTATGGACGTGATAAAGATTTTGGTAGTTATGTCGGTGAATTTCTCAAAGACTATGGGGATCACAATGGGCACGATTCTACCGGTCATGGTGATTATGAATTTGCAGGTTATGGTGATCATGATGGTCATTCTGGATATTATAGTGATTATGGCCCCTATTTCGGACATTCTGGGGAACATGGGAACGGTGACAATGGTGGTCTCGCTAGTCATGGTGGAGGTGATCATCATCATGGTCACGAGGATCATGATCATCACCATGGTTATGATGATCACGATGACTATGGTGATCATCATCACGGAAAAGGACATGCTCATCATGATCATGATTATTACAGTCATGGGTCTAAGGGTGATAAGGGATACGAAAATCATCATTCCTTTGACCATGATGATCATGGGCACCATGATAGTGATCATTACAGGGACTTTTTCAAGGAACACGGTGGACATGAGAAGAGTCATCTGGATGAAGCTTCCCTGCATGGTCACCATCAAGAATGGGGAAAGGGCGAGAAGGGTGGTCATTTCGGTGGGGGAAAGGGTCACAAAAAGGGGACCACGTCGAGTGGTTATCACAACGTTAAAAAGAAAGACGAATACACAAAGGATCACACATTTTATGACAATGCCCATCGCGGAGGACATTATACTGAGGTTGGTGACCATGATACCCACTTTCATGAAGATGATGGTCGTCACAAGGAGGGTAGCGATCACGATTCCAATTACGAGGATGATCACTTTGGCAAGAAACATCACACTGATAAGGGACATGGTATCAGTTATGACATTGGTCACGATAGTGAGGAGGGTCATCATTCCCATCATGACAAGCACAAAGAATACGGTGATAAGGGTGCCACGAATCATGGAACGCATCATAGTTTCTCGAGCGGTGATCATGATGATGATGAGCATCATTAGAAGTAATAAAAAAATGCCTAACCTAACCTAACCTAACCTTTTTCTATGAGACCTTTTTGTAATTGTTTTACTTTCTTTTTGTATGGAATTCATAAATAAATAAAAATATTTCCAAAGACTCTAAACAATCATTTCTCCGGCGTATTCGATCCGTAAAATAATTTTATTTCATTAACTGGAGGTTAATTTCTAGACAGGACAGGAAACACGACGAGTAACAAATAACAGGCAATTAAAAAATCAATAAATCTTCTTTCCGTAAGAACCAGACGAGACACCTGCCTCTTTACCGGCCTTGTGATCATCCTTTTTGGCGTATTCGATTTCATTGCCATAATGCTCCTTCTCCCCTTCTTCCCGGTCGTGTCCCTGCACCGTGCCATATTGATGCCCATTAGTAAAACTGCCCTTCTTGGCGTGCTCGTCTTCCTGATGAGCAGCATCCAGCTTCTCAGCCTTCTCGTGGGCGCCTTTCTCAGCCGAATGATGAGCATTTTCGGAGCCATACTTTTGCTCCTCCCCGCTGTGATGCTCATCGTCGTAGAACGAGGTGTCCTTTTTGTATTCGTCCTTGCGATAGACGTTGTGAAAGCCGGTAGTCTTGGACCCCTTTTTGTGGCCTTCGCTCTTGTGAAAGTTCTCCCCTTTCTCACCCTTGGTACCAGCCTCGCTCGCGGCGTATTTCTTGGCCTCCTCCTCTTCGCCCTTCTTGGCTCCACCAGACTCACTGTAGTGTCCACCGTCCTGAGCCTGGGCCACGGCACCTTTTGCACCCTTGTCGAAACCTTCTGCTGCCTTGTAACCTTTCTCGCCCTTTTCACCCTCGGCCGCTTCTTGCACAGCCTTGAAGTCTTCGCCGCCACCTTTTTCGAAGGATGATTCACTAGCGACACCACCACCTCCTCCTAGACCCACTCCCCCAAGACCGACCGTTGCTGGTATGAACTGTCCATGTTGAAGACCAACCCCGTTGATGCCGCCGTACCCGAGGGAACCAGTCTGCGTTAGTCCGCCCCCCAAATTCGAAATCCCTAGACCCGAACCTGCTCCCAAACCCGCTCCTAGACCAGTTCCTAGTCCAGATAGGCCAATCCCGTTTTTTGAAACTAAACCACCGTAACCAAGACCACCTATTAGACCTCCACCTCCAATGTTACCACCTACGTAACCTAGACCAGCCCCTCCACCTAGACCTATAGCCTCGTCGCCGATTGTTTCGTATCCACCGATGTTGTTGTAATTGCCCAATCCGATTCCACCCCCAAGACCACCTCCAACGCCACCTCCAATGCCACCCCCAACGCCACCTCCAACACCACCTCCAATGCTACCACCTGAAGACAAAAAAGAAGTTTTCGATAATATATAAATTATAAATACGCAAAATGCATCAGGTCAAGTTCTCACCGGTGCTACCAATGCTATACTTGGTAGGAAAGATAAATCCAGATCCTCCAGATAACTGATTCAGGCCGCCTAGTAAGAACAATGTGCAACCTCAGTATATGATCCCGATAAAAAAAATAAAAACCTCCAAAACCTACCAGATAATCCAGATCTGAGTCCTCCGAAGCCACCATAGGATCCAAGTCCTGCACCTCTGTTAAATACGTATCCACTGGCCGAGCCTTCCATATCCTGAGAAGCAACATTGGAAACGTATGAGCTTGCACTAGAGTCTTGAACCCTGTTATCATGTCCCATAACGAGATGAACCAGGCACACGATTATCACACACGTAAACTCCATTTTCTCTTGATCCAAGAAAAATCCAACGAACCACCTCAGAAAATCGCAAAATATTTTTTTACACACTGTCTACTCCTTAATCAAGATCCTGGGACCGATGCGAATGAATAAAATTATCAGAGTTCGAACTTTATATACGAAAATTCTTTGGCAACATACATGACGCAGCCAACGATTGCCACATCGTACAAGTGTATAATATGGATCGCTGGCTAATCATCTAATTACTAATTGGTGCCTGATTCCTCATGTGCAAACGGGTAGTGCACATCCGTTCTGAATGAAAGAGAAGTTGCACATCCAATAACGACACCATAGTATCTGTAAACCAGCCCGAATGACCTGACCCAAAAATCATCACATTTCTACATCAGTTATTCAGGTTAACGGCGAATGATTCCATGATGATTTCGTTAACGGAGAATTTCTTCTATACCCAATTGTCTTCGCAGTTGCACGACTCGAGGAAACACACGTCACGCCTGTAATATCCACGAAGGACATGATAAAGAATGTCGATTAGAAAGGCGATCGGTTTGCCTCATTAAAGTTTCTAACGTCAAGACGTAAAGATGGTTTTGATTGATTTTACAAAATTAGTCTCGCAGAGTCAATAACGATCGATTATTATTGTTTCGTCGATCAATCGATTTCAATGCTGTATTATCGGTACTTGTCGCTTTCCATGTTCTTATTCCATTGTGAGTAAACCATTCGATAATAGAATTTTTTTTTTCGAAAAACCAATATTAATAAAAGGACAAAAAAGAATATTAATAAAAACGAATACGTGAAAATATTACAAGTCACGAGGAAACGATAGTCGTCACAATCGAGTTTCTTTGTAAAGGAATCGAATCAGCTGATGTGAACTAGGGGTAAGTCTTTCTTTTTTTCATTTCTCCAAATATATTGCTTCTTACAATGGGATATCGCCCTGACCCAATTACACCTGGAAGGTTCGATCGATCGCGAAATTGAAACGTTCCAAAAGAAAATGTCTGCCCATCACTTGCAGAATACACTGAACACAGGTAAAGAATGCTTACATATATATTTTTTTGCAATTTATTGCTTTATAGTAAATTTTAACTGTATATACAAAAACAACAGGGATAACTCGAGTTTGCGTTGCTGCAAATTTTACGGATGTGACGTAATCAGTGATGGTGACCGTGACCTTTGCTGTAGCCATGCTCTTTGCCCTCGCTGCTTTCACCCTTCGAAGCGTAATCAGCCTGTTGCTCGTGATAAGACTCTTCGCCCTCTTCGCCCTTGTGACCTTCCTTGGCACTATGATCGTGTCCTTTCTCGAAGTGGCCCTCTTTGCCCTCTTCGGCTTGATCGTAAGCAGAATCAAGATGACCACCCTCTTTGCGACCAGCTTCGGCAGCTGCATGATGCTCATCGAATGCGGCATGTTTGTCGTAGTGGCCACCCTTGTGATCTTCGTCGTAGAAATCAGTATCCTTCTTGTATTCGTCCTTGCGATAGACATTGTGGAACCCAGTGGTTTTTTGACCCTTCTTGTGATGAGCTTGCTGACCAAAGCTTGCGCCCTTCTCGCCTTTCTCCGCCTCGTTGTGATGACCGTAATGACCTGCGGCTTCGCTGTGAGCTTTCTTGTGACCTCCCTCTTCATCGTAATGACCTGTCAAAAATATCATAATGACGATTCATCTCGTTGTTGCACATCCTAACACGTCACTTACCTTTCTGATGTTGGCTGTCGTGCTCTCCCTCTTCACCCTTGTCGAACCGATGATGATTCTTGTAACCCTTCTCCCCCTTTTCCCCATGAGCAGCATGTTCCTCAGCTGCGTATTTTTTACCGGCGCCATGTTGGTACGCATCCAAAGCTGCCTTGTAAGGTCCACCAAGTTCGGATGCGACCTTGGTAGGCAGTTCCACTTCAAGACCAATGATCTTCTTCGGCTGGTCGAATCCTTGAAAACCATAGTTCTTGGTCGGCACCTCAAAGTCACCGTGATGATGATGACTATCCCCATGTTCGTATCCGTCATCAGAATCGTCATCGTCATCGTCATCGTCATCATCATCATCATCATGCTCATCGTGATACTTTTCACTAGGACCCACGACCTGGTACGGCACTTCATCAGCTTTGACAGGCACGTAATAAGGTGCAAGAGCTTCGTGCTCCTTCGGCGCAACTGGCACAACGTATCCAGGCTGAACCGGTGCTGGATACCCAGCATGATTCACGTACGAGACACGATTAGGCTGCCCCTTGACATAGGCAACCGGTTCTTGCTTAACGTAGACAACAGTCGGCTCGTAGGGAGCAGCTTCGTTAGTCCCGTAGGGTGCAGCCACGTACGATACCGGTGCTGGTGCGTCATAATAATGTCCACTGCCGTGATCGCTATATCGAACATAAGAAACCGGAAGTCCATGTTGATGATCGTAGGAATATCCGGTCGCGGAAGTCTCCAAATCAGACATCTTCATCTTGGACACTGTCATCCTTTCCATTTGAGCTGGCAGCGAATTGACTCCCGCTGTCAGCATGCACACCGTAACAATAAGCACCCCCATAATTATCGATCGAATCTTACTCGCTAGACGTTTTTGCTTGATACTCGATAAATCCACTTTTATTCCCAGTCGAAGTCCGAGAACCGAGAACCTTATGACTTGATGTGGCTGGCTGCCGTCTTTATATATGCCGTCGGGTCACTAAGGACCGTGAATATATTATCATTGTTCGTAGCGTCATACCAGGGCCGCTAATAATTCAAGTACAACGCGCTATTGACAGTGTCCTGTCTGGCATTCATGGAATCGAACGTTTTGCGTAATTTAGTGGACCGCACAATAAGTACCTCAGCGAGTTCGCCGAGGGGCTGAATCCGTGGCTCCGTATAACGCAAGAGACTTTAGTATTAGTCACGGTCATTCGCCGTACACCGAAACCAATTATCCAGGATCTAATAAAGGCTCGGACACGTTTTCGCCGTTTAATCAAATCGTATCGTTGGCCAAACGTGTCCTTTGCCCAGCTCCGCTTAGAACCTATACGAAATCATTGATCGTCATGTGCACGGGCGAAACGTAGGCTCTGTAAGGCGCGGGACATGCAGTTGCAATACCGCACCTGCATCTGGTAAAGATTTCTAGGGTCACTTTTCTCGGTATTTAAATTGCGCCTTGCATGATCGGTTCGCCGAGCATTCGATCAGGCTTGCACCACTGATCGGCGTTAGCGTAAACGTCTAATATAACCTTGAGTGCGCAATAACGAATTGCTACGTGAAATCGTACTGTTTGTTGAAATAGCTGAAAGACCGTCCTTCCAGGTGCATTCCAGAGTTGGCCCAGCTGGCCAATGGGATACCCGGATCGAGCGATTACCGTAAGATATAAAAGAGACCGATTACGTTTGGGGGGTTACAGTTTATATTGGCGCGTTTTGCCGAGAGCGTATTTACACGCCCACGTATATCGTGATCAGGTGCGAAGGCGCGATAAGGCAATACCTGACTGAAATAGAGATATTAGACACGGGTACTGTTAGATTGCAGGATCAAAGATGTGGAGGGGCTGGATAGTGGCATGGCTGATAGGCTGCTCCTGGGCCCACCCGACCAAACAGGAAATGGGCAAGATGTACGTGTCTCAGATGAAGCAGTCCGATCTGGAGTCATCAGCCAGTGGGTACGTGTTCAAGAATCTACCAGCTGACAAGTACGCGAAGATCATCGAGGAGAGTTTGGAGGGTCTCGAGGACTTCGGGGACGCACCTGCTTCGGCCGCACCTGCAACTGCGTCGGCCAAGTCAAAATCTGACACCGAGTTCCTTCCGCTGCCACTTGGGGCGGATCCCGAGGCGGAGATGTTACCTGCTCACTATACGGGTCTGAAGCCACCTGGAGTTGATCACATGGAACTCACCTTTTTGGAACCAATCATCCTAGGCTCAAACCGGAAGAGCACTCTAGTAGAAGGCTCCGCGGAAGCTGATGCTGCTCCGACGACCCAGGTCGAGGCTCTGGACTATGTGGATGGTATTGGGAAGCAGTTCGCAGCTGCGAAACATGCTGCCAAGGGTGCCCAGGGCGAAAAGGGCTACAAGAAGGCTGAGGTCTTCGACGAGGGTAAGAAGGGCGAAAGCGCCAAGGAGAATCAGAAGGGCGAGTATGCTGAGGCTGCTGGCGCTAGGAAGGCTCATTCTGGCAGAGAGAATCATTACAACGGTCACAAGGATGCGGCTGCTGGTGAAAAGGGGGCCAGTTTTGAGATCGAGGGCAGCCACACCAAGGGTCACAATAACAAGGGCTTTCACAATGTCTATCACAAGGACGAGTACAAAAAGGACTCTGACTTTTATGACAGCGACCAAAAGGGCGCTCACTTCAAGAAGCACGGTCGCTACGGTGAAAATCATGCAGTTCTCGAGGGTGCCTATGACAAGGGCGGTAGCAGCGACTCCGGCTTTGCTCAGGCCGAGGGCGCCAAGGAGGGGAAGGTCGAGAAAGGTCGTTCCCAGGAGGAAGCTCAAGGTCATGCCGCTAAGGAAGGCTACGGCGGCTTCTTTGGTAACTTTGAGGAATTCGCCAAGAAGAGTGGCGCTGCTGAAGGTAAAAAGTATGGATTCAGCAGCGGCGGCTCCGGCAAGGCTCGTTAGGCTCATCGGCTGGATGTCCTTTGAGACGCTATGTAATTCTAGTTAATGTACAGTAGATATAGAGCTTACGTATTAAGCTAGATCTTCTTCTTCTTCTTTTTTTTACGTGATTATATTTTTATTTATTTACACATGCGCGCTTGTGAATCACCATGTATCACGCTATTTATTCTCGACGACGTAATAATTCTCATAGTTGTAACTCGAGCACAGTTTGTAATTTTTCTACGTAATACTTATCGCTCATTTCTTTTTTCTGTGCTAAATTCTATACAACTCTTTTTCTATGCCTGTACGAAAGAGTTTTTCTCGTTGGATTTAAATGAGAAAGAATAATCCACTGGTCGTTGTATTTTTATTGTCCCACCCTTTACGTATTACGTCCTTTAACGTCACGTGGTGTACGATGCAATAATATCACGTACACACAGAAGTGAAAGTATCAGCAGTCAACCAACCATAATGTCAATGAAACGGAGTTCGTGTGATTGATTTCCAATTTAAAGACAAAGACAAATAATTTTTACGTAATTTATTAATAACAAGAAATGAAATAACAAAGCATAAAGCGTTATTCACAGCGGAGAGGAACGCGGCTGTAGAAAGACAGAAGAAAATAATTAATAAAAATAAAAGGCAATCGATAATCAATAAATCATGTCAGTCGATTACATCGACAGGTAGGATACGGTAACTGCATTCTTTTTTCGATATAAAAAAATGTATATTTTTTTTTTTTCCAAAATAATCCTCGTTCTGTTACGTCACACCGGGTCTTTTATTAATCGAAGGGAGTCAGAGCTCCACCCCTCCCAACCACCCCCAGCCCTGATTAATGGATATTAATAACGTTCGCATTCCCAGCTCAGGATACAATCGCAGTCTGACCCAAACAAGAATAAAAGCTCAGCTGCAATTGTTGCAATGTCCAACTGCATAGGGATGCATCAGTCGTCGTTAAAGATAGCGAGTCGAGTGCATAGCGTTCCAGTGGGTTCTGGGTAAAGAGAGGAGGAACGAGTAACCGCAGAAAAGAATTTTCTTTCTCCACAGAGCTCAGCGAGTACCAGGCTCTATGCATTCATCAACAATAAGCCGCAGGATCCAGGGATGCAATGGGGGGTAGCGAAGGGGCACGCGGAGCATGTAAATGGTGAATATAGGTAGGTCGTGTAGGTTGTAGCTGGTGTAGGTGGAAGAGGGCAGGAACGATGCGAGGTTGGTACGCGTGGCGAATACATAAATCAGCCAGTCTGCAGGCTGCCAGCCATATCACTTCACACAACGGCTATGAATGAATAGAGGCGCTGAGTTATCGTCTGCTCGCCTTCCAGGGTGGCTGCGTGGACCAGCCTAAGCCTTATTTCGGGGGGAGGATGCCGACTGCACACCCCCGGGTTAAAATCAGGCGCGCACAGTCCCAAAACTCGGGCCGCGCGAGCGTGGTAATAAATTGGAGCTTTTGGCACCGTTAAAAGAATGATGAAGAGAACTCGGTAAATCGGAGACCGGAAATGGCTTCGATCGCGATAAAAAGGACCATTGCTCTAGCGCAGTCTTCCGGATCGATGGAATTTGGCGGTCGCGCATTGGAATAGGAGCTAACCCAGAAAGTGACAAGTGACGTTCGTTCTGTCAAATGTTAAATTTTAACCTCTTTTTAACGGCGGATCATGATGCCTCTCAAAATTAATGGTTATACTTTTATGGTCTTCCATAACACTGTATAATGGCTGCGATACTACGGAGATTAATTACCATACCCATTAAATTTCATTATTCACTGATGGACGTTCAGGTTCACGATTCGCATCGTTACCCATCGCATCTACGTGTATTCAAACGAAATTTTCCTGCGAAATGTTCAGTGAGTCCATTTTTGATAATGTTTGTAAAATTTTCTATATCACTGATAAGACGCTTATTTATTTTCATTGTAATTATTATCTTTCAGGATCCTCCCACCTTCACTACCGGTCTCGCCTTGCCCAAGGACTACGGCAACGTAATGAATCTTATGTGCGAGAGTTACTTCAAATACGAGCCCAGCATAGTCAACATTGGACTGTCGGGTCGTGCACCTGCATCCCTGATGCACTTTGTGCAGGAGCACTTGAGAGAGGGAATGACGCTGGTAGCGAGAGGAGAGGACAATTGCATAATAGGAGCTGCAATAAATGTGGGATCTTGCCCCTGGGATCCTGAGCGTGCCATTAGTTTAGCTAATTGTTGCGAATGTGGTCCAGCCAGGGATCTGATTAAATTCTACGCACACGTCACGATGCAGCCACGTCTCTGGGAGAGATTTTGCGTTCTGAAGATATTCGAATGCTGTTACGTAACGGTGCATCCCGATTACCAAGGTCAGGGACTGGGCAAGAGACTCATACAGGAGAGCTGGTACCTGGCTAGAGATTGCGGCTACAGCCTCTTCCGTATAGACTGCACCAGCAAGTAAGTGTGCTAGTCGCATGAGAAGTGCATCGTAAATGCATCTGACAAGTGCATTCGTTATCCTGATAATAATTCATTCTTCTTTCAGGTACACTGCCAAAATTGCTGAAAGGTTTGGCTGGGAGTGCGTCTACAAATTGCCTTACAAAAGATACATCGCGGACGACGAGTTGGTATTTAAGTACGTGCAGGATCCACACACGGAGGTCCAGGTCTTTATCGACAGGATTAAATTCTGCAAGGATTATTGTCAGCCGTACAAGAAAAAGTGCAAGAGAACTTCAGCGCCATCTCTGAAGAGGAAACGTTAGCTCTTTAAGGGGATACGTACCGCGTATTACGCGATAGTCCAATAACTAAATTACTCCTGTCAGCTGGCTAATCTGTTTAATTAACAAGACAATTCGCCCCTTGCTGTACTTTACACGCGAAAGTAGCAACGGGCAAAACAGAAATTCACTGACGAATTCAAAAGTTTCGAGCGCTTTACCAGGAGACTGCTACCAATTCGTTTAATTAGTAAGATTAATGTTACTTCTGCTAAATGCAGTTTTCTATGCGTGAAAAACAATTGTACTCTGTTATATTTTAGCTTTTTCCTATACGAATGTAAAACTTTGGTATTTTATTAAAAATTTAAACGTTTTGATCTGCCTGGATCCGACTGGATTTCTTCGTGATCGTGGGTACTTTTTGGACTCGGTTCAAGTTAAGGAACGAAGGCAGAGAGAGAGAGAGAGATGAAAAAAGAAATGTAAAGTTGAACTTAATGGCCGACAAGTTTTTGACAAATGGACAAAGGGTAGTCTGCCTTTTCTTGTGCTCCAGTATCCATTACTGCTGGTGGCAGCAGTGGCACCGAGCAGAGCTATTGGTAGCACTGCTACCACTACTACAGCGCCATCTGTAACTCTCTTGCAATGCTCTACGGCTTGTCGGAGTAATTAAAGTTTACAGCATCTCGGCTTACTTCAATCTCTGCTAGCAATTACGACTCTCCAGCTGTTGACGTAGAAACTGGACCTATGCCATTCTGGTCCAGTGTTATTTTGACAGATAAGAAAAATTGGTAACTTTTTTTTTTAATACGTCGATCGCTCGTCGTACGTTTCACTTAAAATTATTGTCATTATACAACCATTGTTATCAGTCGTAATTTATCATGTTCGATTCGCAGAATCGCGAGAACATTGCCGTAGTTATTATCAGGCCGGAATTACAGTCGGGAAACT
This sequence comes from Calameuta pallipes, assembly GCA_030142375.1. Lineage (NCBI taxonomy): Eukaryota > Metazoa > Arthropoda > Insecta > Hymenoptera > Cephidae > Calameuta > Calameuta pallipes. The sequence continues at coordinate 139,123 of JARQSW010000169.1, forward strand.
TCTGAAACGAGTTAAACCGGGCATTCGAATGTATTAAGTCGATTTTCATGTAACTGCGAAATCCATTTTAGTTGTTATTACAATTGCGTTACCGCCAATTGCAAATATACCTCGAATATCCGTACTGCATACCATCGCCAATATTATCCCAGTAAATCCTCCTTGCAGGAGCTTCTTCTTTCTGTCAGACGAGCAGCGCGCGAGCTGGAAAGTTAATTGGGATAATTTTCACAAACTGTAATCACCTTATAAAATCTATTGTAATACGTAACATCTCACACTCCGCGTTTAAACAGACTACGCCTGGTATCTCGTTTCCTGGAATTTCCCTAATATCGAGCATTGTTCCTCGAATTGAAATAGTTAAGCGAAGGGTGTACCTGGACTCGTGTGTATAGCAAAGAATGCACATGCATCATACCTATACACACGTATACCTAAGTATCTAACAGGATACGTAATCTGTATACAAATTTCCTCTCATTATCCATTAATAATTATTTAAACAATTTTACATAATTTTCATAAATTTATTCATATCATTTATATTACATAATCGCCACTATCAATTAGCTATAACAATAACGATAACCTTAGGTAAATTCAATGAAAAAACGTACTATCCAATTAGCGTAACCCTCTTCGTTAACTGTGTCATCCTGCAGCTGCAACTGGCGGACAGTAACCAAAGAAACTATTGGATTTCTCTGTGTTACGTCTTGCAGTCCAAGAAAAAGGCTCTTGGTTTCATTTTTATTTCTGTATCTCCACTGGCGTCGGACTACAGCTATTCTTTATCTTTATTTTCATTATTTCTCTGCACCCCTTAGTCTCACCGAACGCCACCCACTGTGTATCTCTCATCTTCACAGTATTTTTATACACAGGTATTTTTACTTCATCCGACAAGAGTTGTAGCCCGGTCACGTAGTGTACACAGAGAGCTATATAGAAACAGAAGCCAGGAAAAATTCTTTAATATTTGATAATGCTAAATCAAAGCATCAGTTACACGCGACAACTTTATCTACGTAAGGATAGTTGAATCGCAAAAGAAATTAGTCACGAAACGACCAAGCGTAACCCGCTCTTTGATGGCTGCACTATCGCGTGTAACGATAATGGTACCTAGTACTGTTTAGTAATGTATACATGTACATGCATACAAAGAAATAGATATACATTATAAGAGAAATAGTATGTAATACATATTCTTGGAATTTAATAATAATTATATGGTACCTTTGAAATAATATGCTAAGCATTATAGTCGATTCCACGTAATATTTACATACTAATGGTACAGTACGTGTACCTAGCTGTATTGATAACATACGTGTATAAGAGTGTACTGGAAACATACGTGTATAAGAGTGTACTAGAAACATACGTGTATAAGAGTGTACTGATATGGAGCATATTGATACCAGGTACAGCGTTCGTATGGCGAAAGGTCATCTGATGAGATTATTGATTAAAATCGTATAGAACTGTAAGTGCGGTACAGCAGTGTGTCTTAGCTGACGTCGTACACCTTTTAGAAATAAGATTTTGCCTGATTAAAAAGTAGAAGAAACTTGTCGAGATTCGAATAAGATCATGCGCCATAAATAAGATAGGAGTCTATTTAAAGTTTTTCAATTATTTTGATATCTACTTTAACCAGTCGACCAAGTCGGCCATCCAAGCTTCGACTAACCTATCTAACCTACTTACTACTACCGATGTTACAGATACTTGGCATTGTTACTACTCTCGTTACTCGGGAAGCTGTTCATCCCTCTGGTAAAGGTTTCATAAATACGCCTTTGTGAAAGCCGCCTAGAAATTCAATTGGAAAGTTGAATTTTCTAGGGAGAGCGTTTTAAGTGTTTCTTTATGGCAGCAGAAAGGAATTTCTTTATGTTCTGAAACTCAAGATTTGTATTTAATGTCTTTCTTTTATTTGTTCTTTTTTTTTTCACAACCCTTTTTCATTGTTTTCACATACTTTGTTGTCCTTGGATTATTTTACTGTTTTGGGGCTTGTGATTATTTTTTTTTTGAATTTATTATCGTGAGAGATTTTATGTTTGTACAATTTGTGAATTTTTATGAAGCTCTTGTGTCAATGATTGTTGCCGGTACTGAGTTTGTAGGATTTTCATTGATTATTTTGATAAGTAACGATATTGTCATTGCTATCGTCATCGATCGTTCATTCGCTGTTTGTAGAGGATCGCGTGCACGAGTGCAGAGTAATGCTGATTGGTATGGATTGGACGGTACTTATTACTTTGAATTGTGGGAGATTGTTTGTCGTTGATATCAATGACTGACATTGATTTTCATTGGTCAGTCAAAGCTGTAGTTTATTAGCTCGCGATACGGGATTGTTTGATTAGAGGGAGATAGAGAAATTTCGGGCGTTTGTAAATAATTCAAAATGCAGTATAATTATGTGTATCATTTCGAAAAATGTACTGAGTCGAAATTGGGTGAGTTGAAAAGATTTTTGAGAATTAAAAAATTTCGGGTAGTTTTTTTTAGATTTTTGAATTTTCTCATCGCCTTTCGATTTTACGTTACGATGCCCTCGAGTTACAATTTTTTTCGCGCAGAGTGATTGCGTATTGCGTACAAAATGTACGGTGAGACGGATAGGGGTTGTTTTGAAAATCCCACCCTCTCGGTTTAAAAACATTGTAATTAGAGGAGAGAAATGCTGTTTCAATTTGATGAAATATTCGACGAGATTAAAATACCACCCTTCCGCCCCCCAAAAACAAGCAGCGTCTTTACTCTTCTATCGGCGCGTTAAGAAGGGGTAGATAGTGTAGGGGTAGATAGGTTGACGGGTATACACGGGTCGCGTCCTCGGGAATTGAAAATACTTGGAATTCCATCAATGCGGTGAAATGTGATGGCGTATCTCGTGAATGCTGGAGTGGATCCTAGGAGAGGAACAGTGGCGCCATCTACGAGAGAACTGCTTCTCCCGGGTCTCTTTTTTCTCGTAACGTTCAAAAATCAACTAGCCCATCTTCGAACGATTCCGGCCCGTTGAAATAGCGACTTTCCTAGAGTCACTCGAGATTCTCTCACACTGGTTCGTCCGTCGCAGAAGCTTCCGTCTCTCCTTCACGCCCTTCCGTCGCTCCCCCGTAAGATTTTTTGGGCTTTGTTCTTGACGCGGATGCTGGAAGAATCTTTGGAATTACGTCAATCTGGTAATATTTGAAAATCCTGAAATTTCATTGCACCTTAAAACGGATGCTTGGGACATTCTTGGATCCTCCGACGAGAACGGAACTTCGTGGAAGATGAAAAATTTGAAAGTTATTGAAAGGGAAATTGCGTAAACGATCGACCGGAAGTCCTTAACCTTTAACGTAAATATATCGACTCTGCATCCACGAAATTCCCAACCCTCCTCATTCAGACGTTTCGACATTTTGAACGGTACGAAAGCTCCACTCGTCGGCCTGAACATTCGGAGTACGTAAGAGTAACCCTAGAACTAGTAAACTTTCTCGATTAAAAGTTAATTACTTTTCAACTACGGACCACGGGATTTCAATCAAGACGCGAATAATTATCGCTGCTCGTCAGAGCAAAAGTCGAACTATGATTAGCCCCCTTAAACATTGACTCCTGCATATTTGTTATCAACGCCAACTGTTGATTACGTACAAATTTTATTTTTATTTTTTAGTTCCCTCTCGCTGTCTGGTAATTATCAGCCCCAGTGTCAAACAGAAGAGAAGTTAAGGATCGACCAACCCGGTCTACCAGAAGACAAGACGACCTGGACCAGGGCTCTCGATGATGACCTCAGGAGTCCTCCAGCATCGGAAAATCGTGTCACCAGGGTAAGTACATGGAGTCCCATAAAAACGTACAGCGGGTTATCAGGCCCTTATCAATCACACGTATAAAAAAAAGTCGACACTGCTGCCACCATAAAAAATAGTAAAATTTGGTAATCCTTCCCTGTCCTGAATAATTTCCAAACACACCAAACGACCTAGGTATCTCTTTTTCCTCGTTCATCCCATTAGCCCATTTCCCAAGGAGACGTCCCTCAGGGTGCAAAAGGGAATTAGCAGGTGCCGTTCAGATATGTTAAATCGAATAGGGATTCCCCAGAGGATGGAGTTCACGGAGGAGACATAACTCATTCAGGAACTCAGGTCGAACTCATAGAGCCCAGCCAGTTGAACGAAGCCAGGGACCCTTCGGTGTATCTCGTCACCGAATTTAACCGTCCCACTCCTCTTCAGGAAACCACCACCCCCTCATCCACCCACCCAGTACCGTAACCAGCCCCTGGCGGCCCCCTACTCATCCGGTACCAGCCTTTACGAAAGGCCTGCCAACCCCTTTACGCGTAGGAACGTCCTGAAGTTGCAAAGCCGGTAGGGGAAGCTAAGAGGGGGGAGGGAGGGGGGTTGAAGGGGGGATCGTGCGTGTGACGAGTCTGACGGGAATGTATAATTAATAGGTGCGGGTTACGCGGCTGTAATTATAACGCTGTTAATTATTCAATTGTTCAGCCATTTGGACAGCCCTGACATTAGTTGTAGACGAAGCTGCCGTAATAATACTGACATTTGGAATTTCATGGAATTGGCATTGCTGTATGAACTTGACTATATTTATATATATAATTATTGATAGCAAAATTTTTTTCACCTGGAAATCACACGTGGTTACGTAAAGGCGTGTAATTTTTTTTGTCTTTTTTGATATTAGCTATGCGCAACGAAAAAAAATGATTTTTTTTATATCTAACACGGATTCCTTTACGTAAATTGATACGTGAGGTGGTTTGTCGTATTTTGAAATTTTTCCGGTGAAATCGAACGGAGGAAAGTTGAAAAAAATATTTTTTAATTTTGTACAGTTAACCCGACTGCCGGACGTAGGACAGTTCATTGTGAATCCTGCGGCTGTGTACGTTCTTTTAATTCTCTAGGAGTTGGTACCTAATCCGAGTAGGGGGAGCACTTTTATTAATTAAAAGCCGTTGTTCGGCCTGGCGCAGCTTTTTAATCGAGTTATTGTTTAAACAGCGACAGCTAACAAAGAGCCACTTAAGCGAGTTAAGTTAAAGACTCGGCCAGGTAAACATATGAAATAAGCGTCTCGGTAATTAGTGCCGTAGCGGGCGAATAAAAGTTTCTCTGGTAAAATATCGGGGAAGAAATTTTTTTTAAATCTAATTCAGGAACTGTCACGTAACGGAGATTCCACAGTCTAATATCGAACGTCCTCTCGACGTTACAAATTGGAATTCTGTTCGTTGGGTAAACCGAGTTTGGTAAATATGGCGAATACCGGTTTATAGGAAAGGATCTCGTGTCTATATAAATTTCAATGCAAAATTCATTTATGGGCAATTCGTAGTTTTAACAAGGCACATTCAAAGTTCACGTGTTCTTTGCTCAACTCACTCGGCAGGATAGAGAAATAGATATATCGTATATTTTGTGTTTTTGTGTATATATAATATGTATATTAAAAATATATATATATATTTTGTGACGTGTTTTTTCGAATCATGATCACAAACCGATTCCACCTACCGATTCCACCTACCGATTCGGATAAGGTCATCGCTTTCTAGTTCCGATTTAGTCGCCACCTGGCTCGGAAGCCTTTCGCGTGTCTCTCGCGATTTTTCGAAATTTGTATTGATTTTTTGCGTGTGTTTCGGAGGTGCAGTTTTGTGATACAGTGCAGTGCCCGTCTGAGTGTCCCGGATGCAGTTTTTGGCGCCTTCACGGATCAGCTGAACCAGCTCCGGTGAGTCTTCACAGTTTATTAATCGGTGGAGGAATTTCGATTTTATACTTCCGGGCAGTTTTGTTTATCTGAGTTTTGGCGGAGTTCGAACGGAACTGTTCCAGAACAAGTCTCAGGTCATACCGTTAGGTCAGGTCATTTTCGTTATCGGTGTCGAGTTAAGAAAATATGCTATAATATATATGTATATAATTTTGATGATTCGTAATATGCAATTAACACAGTGCTTGAATCTCATTACAATGACAAGTCACAGTGTTTAAATGTGGTAATTGAGAATTTTTAAATAATCAAAAAATTTTGGAAATTCTTATCAAGGTCTTTCATATATTTTTTTTTAGATATAGTCTATTGTTCTTTTACGTCGCGTGAATGCTAAACCGGACTTTTGTCTTTTGGATAAATTTTGAAAAAATTTCTGCCACGTGGGAATTGGGTGGTTACGAAAAATATGAGAACCATAGCAAATACGTAAATTAGTAGGTAGACAGGTGGATTGTCGTTTCGGGAAATTAGATGTTTCTTTCCCTGGTGAAAAACCAAACGCGTTCATAGTTGGTATCTCGTGAGAATACAGAGAGAGAATCCAGGTAGAGAGACTAGAGGCCAGTAATTAAATGTGAATTATTTAGAGTCCTGTTTTTTCTCGTGACGGGTCAGCTGCGAATATCAAATTTCCTCACCGAATCACCGAAAAAGCATCAGCGTGTTTATTTCGGGTTGGTTTTGTCGCGGAGTTTATTAAAAAAAAAAAAAAAGATAAAGATATTCATTACGAATTTAATAAAATAAAAATGGTGACATTTTTTTTTATCACACTCTCAACCATACTCACACTAATTTCCGATTACTGATTGCAACGACGTAATAGAACCAAAAAATGATTTTCAAAAAGTTACTGGCTATTCGATATTTTTTTTTATCTCTTAAGAAAAAAAATATTAAATTCCCAAGACAATCGAGAATCGCCGAATTCAGGAAGATTTTCTAGAAGACTGGCAAAGTCTATCGACTGAATCTAACAGTGGAACAGAGGAAGCTTCTTCTACAGGTAAAATACTTTCCGCTTGAAACTTTTTATGAAGTAAACCGTATAAAAAAAAAAAATCATTTCGCTCGCCCAAGCATAGCAGGGGTACCAACCGGGTACCAGTTGGGCGACCAGTTGAAGCGTTGATAATTGATATTTATCGTAGCACAAACCAAACATATAGGCAACCCTGCTGTTTCCTACTTCCAACCCCTCTTTCACCTACTTCCATCCCCTCTTTCACCTACACTTCCATCCCCTATTCCACTGGGATTTTTTTTTCAGGAGGATTATTCAGAGATCGATCTGCAGCCTGATCGATCCATAATAGTTGACTAACAATCCAGTCAGGCAGACAGGCAGCAGGTATCGTTGAAAAACAGCAGGACCGAATACTCGGGAGTAATTAAAGATTTTATGAAATCGATCTGGCGTAATATAATGGGAGCTTTTATCGAGCTTTTAATTATAAGTTCCACGAGTAAAGCCCAGGCCAGTTGGTCACTCAACCGGGAAGAAAAATATTATCCCGGATATCCTGGTGCTCGACCTGGTCCCAACAACCCACAGCCATTGGTCATTAAGACTCGAAGGCAATTCGACAAAATATTTTCAGCCCAGTAAATAACCATCATAATGGGGATTTTTCAGATTATCGTAGCTAGTACCAGCACTATAAAGAAAAAAATACCATTAAATCTAAGAGTTCTAAGTTAGCCCAAAATCATCCCTTGGTTCTTGTGTAACTTTTTTATTATTTTTTCACAGTCCTAGCCTAGTACAAGCTTTGGTAAGAGTTCTCGATCCTCCCTGGGTGTAGATGCTAATTCAAAAAAGGGGTTAGGATTCCCACTAGCTGTATCTACTTCCAACCCTCGACAGATAACATACTTGGCAATTTCAGTCACGTTTCTTTACTCCCAGTAAAACCACCCCTTTGCCACCCCTATTTCTCCCCTCCTTCGACCGACGCTCCAGCGTCTTCTCTCAGACGCTCTAACCTCAGCGTACGGTAACGCGTCGCGAACATACTCGTGATAGCTATAAGCTACGTTCCTAAAGGCGAATTAGCATAATAAACGCCATGACGATTTTGTCGGCGCGACTATTTCCGGAAAGTCGTTTCCGGTTGAGTGGGAATTTTGAGCGCCGGAAATTTTCAAGCGGGCCCCTTGGGGGTGACTACGGTCCTGGTTGAAAGATACTGGAAAAAGCTATCGTGCTGCTGTTAGGACCCCCACGTGATTTGGGAACGGGGTCAAAGGGCCTTTCCTTTATCAAAAACGTTACTGACCTCCGAAGGGATGTTTTCCAGACTCAGATACATTACACGAGCCCTGGGGCCAGCGGTACGTGGATCTGGCTCGTGTTTTTGTCTCCGCTTTGTTCTGACAGTCATTAAAAAAAAAAAGAAAAAAAATTCGCCCTTTTTCGGACTCCGTGAAAGCTGAAAGAATCGTTGCGTTCCCGGAGCGTAAAATGAGTCATGCGTTTTGCGTCAGATGTATGTGAAACATGCGTGGGACTGTGGGGTTATTAGTCGAAAGAAATATTACTACTACCCTTGTGGTTTGCGACATATCCGAAACACCATAAAGGCTTTGGGCGAGCATCTCTGTATATTTTTTGAAAAAATAGCAGGAGGGAGGAGGGTGAAAATAAAAGAAAAAATAATAAGCCGTATAGGTATACCGAGTTATGCTAAAGAAACGTATGTGATATATCAATGGGAAATTGGTGGAACGTGTGACAAAATAGATTTTGATTAGGAACGAGATATTTTTGAAAATTTTCAAAAAGATATTTCGAACCCTTAAAAAATTGCAGTTACACGAATTTGCATGGGTAGAAAATGAAATTCGAGAAAAAGTGTGTGTACCTACTCAGGATTTGAGATTTCTCTATATCCGTCTCTCTCTTACGCACGTAAGCGCCGATGGCTCCGTCTCTCTCGCACTCGCAGTAGGTATACGAAATTCCGAAAATCTCTAATCGATTCTTAAACGTCAATTCTGATAATTATTTTTCGCACAGTCTGCAAGCTCGATTCCTATGATTTGATGCTTTTTCCGTAATTTAAAAATAAAAATTCAAAAACCTTTCGTCCCTTTTACCACGTTTCCGGCCGATGAATAATCAAACTGGTCGCACGACCCTTATCAAATCCTGCTAGCGCGTCTGAGCTGGATAATTCCGTGCGCGAACTTTGACCTCGAGGTAAGGGTTGATACGCGGTTAATGGGACAATTTTTTCACTCGCCCCGTGCAATTCGCCCGACGGCGAAATAAGGGCGGTGCTACGGGCAAATTAATATCGTAAGTTCCACGAAAATTTTTGCCCTCTCGTAACAGCACGCGCTAGCGTCACTACGGGTGGAGAAGTAAAGAGACAACGTAAGGAAAAAAAAAAAGAAGATATCAAGGGATGCGCAGTCTCGAATAAGGGTTGCGGGTAATCAGGGTGCCTATATACATAGATATAGGATATAATGCCCGAGGGCTAAATTTCGTAAGTTCTCTTTGAAATCAGGTGATTTTATATTTTCAACCCTCGCTACGAAACTACCCCCATTACCATCCCCCATAGACCCTTACGTCGACTCTCTACAAGATTCCAACCTCCCGTAGTCAATCTTACCCGATGTTTTATTCCTTCATTAGGCAGATCGAGCAGATTGAATTCTGCAGTTGGCAATCTGCGTAAGACCCACTCACTCACTTTGGTATTCCCACCACCCCCCATCCCTCCCCATCCTCATCCCCCTAATACCAACACCATCCTCCGCCATTCTTCCCGCTGCTGCCAACCTGCCGGGACTTTAGCGACCGAAATGAAATCAATTTTTTTTTTCCCAAGGATTTTCATTAGCTAACAATAAGTCTACCCCCGTTTGCGACACCCTATATATGGAACTGGTTTGAGGAAAAAGAGGGGGGAGAGGGAGGGTGTCTGACGATTCACTGTTACGTATCCCTAAAGTAATTTTGAAAAGGACCAGAATTTCGAATTTGTACGTCTGATCAATAATTCATTCGGTGACTACCCCCCCCCCATCCATCCCTTATCATAACAACCTGATGCCGCGATATCGAAATATACATTCAAGTATATATATACATACACTTATATCTATCCCACCCCTTTCTGTTATCAACGAAACTATACATTGCTGATTTATTACTGAAGCATATATCTATATTTTCTATTGCCATATATATACATATATATATATATATATATATATAATTTATAAATAAATAACTATAGTCTCATGCCTGAACTAAATGACGTGAAATGTGAAAACAATAAAATTTTTGTCGCGCCCTTATCATCACGGGGTAGATGATCAAATAATTCCGAAAATCGTATCCCCACTCTTGGATATACCTAATCGATAACGATACGTCTGATAACGTATCATATACGTAATCCAAATGATCAGCAATGTATTTTACCTCGTTCCATAAGATTTTCCATAATCAGCCTCTCCTGCCCCATAATCCCTTTCCCACTGTCATTATCAGCCTGGATCCTCCTTTAGCCCTAACCTATCCTCCATCTTCTGCGACCCCCTAAAATCCTCCCCCAGCATCCCCGGTAGCATCTTTCGCCAAGGCCCATCTTTACGACGTCGCTTTTGGCAACAGGCTTCCCCATAAATTTCACCCTCCAAGATTATTCCGCCAGCAGACATTAACCTACATAAGACTACGATTTGCAGTTTACAAGTTGGTAGCGCCCGCGTGAAACTTATAAAGTCCCCATGAATTCGGTATACACGTAGTTCATTTCGTACCTAACCTATAAGTCGCGACGCCGCGATATCCCGAGATCACTTGAAAGCAGTATTGTCGCTTTGAAAATTCTACTATAAATTTCTTATCAATTCCCTTTATTTTCTTTATCTCCTCCATCGACCAGTAACACTACCCGAGTGAGAATCAGACGTAGGAACGGGAACGGCGTCGATATGAATTTCAACTTGGGATTTATTATGTAAGGAAGTAAGTATACGTATGTGTATATAGTGGTACGTGACTCTGCTTGTTTCGCGTCTCATTAGACCAGAGTAAAGCTACTACGTAGAACTCTGCTGGGGGCTTTTCCCAAGGTATAACCATGCTCGGAGTATACACAGTTGGTCCGACTATAGCAGATCTAGTTAACCCGTTTAAATTGCTATATTTTAGGGACCTCCTTCTCTTTTTTACCCTTTGTCTATTCTAGTTTAAAAGGGCTTCGTACCGGCCAAGAAAATCAGTTCCTTCTGGAAGACGTTTAACAGCCGAGACACGAGTCCCTGTTATTGTTTCTCAAATTATATGGGAACCGCTGCTATAAGTTGGCCAAGCTATGCGCCACTCGATTTAAGTTCCTACGGGTGTAGCTACTGTAATCTAATCTATAGTCCAGCTATGCGAATATCGTTATCGACAGTTCAGCATGTAGATAATGCATAATTATCAGACTCGTGGCCTCTATTTTTTCGTGGGAAAATTATCTAATCGGCTTTTGTCTTTTTATCAGCGTATATTATATGTATATAGTATTCGTATTGATGGGAATGACTTACCGTTGGAAAGAGCAGAGGTTTCCCTTGGGATTCGACGCAAAGGACGGAAGAACGATAGCTGGCTCGTTTCAGTAATCCAGTTTGAGATGCAAATGAGGATCTGATGGCACGTCTCTCATTAGCCCTGGCGGGTCCTTTGAGATATTCTTTTTCAGGCTCGTGCTTAAGGCTCTGTCCACAGTTGCCGTATCCTCGGTAAGGATACAGGCGTTGTCTCGTTCAGGTACGAATTTGAGACTGGGAACGGTCGGGTTATACTATATATATATATTTCTTGACGCACTTTTATTTCATTGTCGAGCGCCGACCTGAATGACAAATGCCTCCTGAAATTGGCGGACGGGTGGGTCAGAATTTTGATCGTCCTTGGAAGGAGAGTCCTGCCCGACCCAGGGACGAGTGGGAGGATCTGCCAAAGGACCTGGCATGGGTTATCTCGACTGATAGCTGTGACAGCTACGTCAAAATCCTATTTGTCTTTCTTTACAGCCTGTTGAAAATTTTTTCTACCGACTGTATCCGTTTTTTTTTTTATTCTTCTCCGACCATTCGTTGCCACGCTAATCGTTATACGAAGTTTCTAACGGGTGTCTCCATATTGCGAATATGGATATTCATCTACGGTTAGAGTATGATAATAGAGATTAATCGGATTCGGTCTAACTCGCAGGAGACTCTGCTGATTGACGATGACGATTAATGCAGCTGGGCTATTGGAAACTGTGCCATGTATACGCGACGACGCGTATAGAGATGCCTACATACGTTCGTAGCTTCCGGTACATATGTATTCGGGTACATAAAGCAAATTTCCATGGAATAGCATCGTTATTGCGAACTCCTCCGTGCGCCGTGTATGCGTTGCTCTGCGCGAATCGGTTGAGCGAAGAACGCCTGTGAATAATTCATCGAGCTTTGCGCTGCACTTTGGGTGCAGTGTTGGCCGGGGGGTGGGGGGTGGGTGGGTGGGGGGGGGGGGAAATTGACATGATGGAATGAAAATATAGTTATACTTAACGGGTGGGGAAGAAATAGGGATTTTTAGAAATTTACATATTTCGTCAGGTTGGTACCAATAACGCAATTTCGTTTTTATGCATAAAATAGGGTCGAGGATAACAAGTAATTTTTTTTTAATTTTTTGTATCAAAAAATTTTTTTTATAAATTTGGAAATATGACAATCGTAAGGTCTAGTCTGGTTACTAATTATTTTGTATTCGGCGCACAGAGGTAGGTGTATCTCGGGGTATCAGCTGGTCTTGCTCGAGATGTGTCGGTATTAAAAAAAAGAAAAATTTTCAATTTCGGTAAATTGTCAACGGTCGTACTCGCTTTAATCCCTGTCTAGTTTCCATTTCGTTCGTTTACGTGACATATTGATTACGGGCGATAAAATAGCTTCGTTCGGTATAATTGGAGGGTCCAACGATAGGAGGGGTTGGCTATGCTGTATTTTCCGTTAGTGACAGTACTGCCAATTCGAGGCTCGTGGTGAAAATTGTTCTGGTGTGCGAGAGAGAGAGAGAGAGAGGGCCGGATAGGGATGGAAGAGGGAGAGAGAGAGAGAGAGAGAGAGAGAGAGAGAGACAGGGGGGGGGGATACGCGGGAGCGAATAGGACGAATTGAAAAGCACAGAAGATCGTTAGCTTCGAAAAGCTACGTTGCCCCGTTTGAGAAATATTGGGAATTAGAAAGACAAGGGGGGGGGGGGGGTATCGATACTAGGGAATTTGAGGTTGGCAAATGAGCTACGAAAAATGTGAGCAGGAATTAGACATGTGAACGCGACTTAATACGCGAAGGTAGATATCCGGTATGAAATCGATAAATTCGATAGAGTCGAGAGGAGTGTAAATTTGTATGCAATATAGTAAATTCCTTTTTACGCGATTGCACGAGTTACGGGTTTTTATTTATATATATATAAAAAAAAAATAGCGAGATTAAAGTGCGAAAAAGGGAGTTGCTAAATTTCACACCTCTGCGAATTTTTACACATTTCGATCCCAAACGTACTTCTCGTGTGTATCCGGCTTAATCCTTTAAACGGTATTTCCTGTATCGCGATTAGAGGAAAAAGCCCCTTTTACCTTATTTTTTTAGTTTTTTCCTTTCGGGGCGATGCTTCGGATCTATTTGGAAAAAATTTACCCTTTTTTTTTCTTTTCATCATTTTCCCGCCGTTCGGCGTCGAACGAACGTCAATGACTCGATCTACTATATTTATCATTAATGAAATGTATATACCGGGTGATTCATTTATGCAATGAGAGTCTCGATGAACTAATGATTCTTAACGTTAAAAGTCCCTATCGTCAAAAGGAATCGCAAGGTACTCGGAGTCGCCTTAATGATTTTTGTTTGTTGTAAACTTCATTAGAAGCACCGTAGGGGATCAGACAGAATTTTTCTTTTACGAATAAGAGAAAGGCGAATGGGAAGCTGAATGCCGTGTAGAAGTAAGACGATAAATGTTAAATATTTTCGAAATTTTGTCTCGGCCGGAATTATAATGATAATGCTAATTATCATTATCAGCATTAGAACGATGAGCAGCATGAAAATTCATTGTGTCCAAAGATATGTATGTATCTCGATTAGACAGCCGAGGTTGGTTAAGCAGATAGGGCAAGGTGACAACTCGCTACGGAAGGGAAGAACTGATTTCCATTTCTCCTGAAGTTTAATTACAGGGCTTTAATTAAACTTTGTTAACGAAAACAAAAACCACCCTATAATGCACATTATTCATCAGGGACGAACCCGACTCGCGCCCCTCTCACCATTACTCTACACGACCGCTTATTAGGCACATGCCAGTGAGAATCAGCGAGAGAGTACATGAAGGAGGTAAAAAAAAAAGGGTTGAAAGAGGTAAAAAGGACAAGTAGAACGTTAAGTACCGATCATAAAATCATTAAGGGTAGTTAATTAATCTGCTATAATATTTTCCATGAGAGAAATTGTATTAAAACCGCGCGCGACTCGAATTATCGATAGATAATAATGTCGTAGGGGAAGAAAAAAATAAAAATAAAAAAACATCCCTTATTTATCATTCAAAATTACGAACAGAGTCACGGGCAATAAAAATGATGATATAAAAGTCCACGGTGAAGTTAAATGAAATTGGACGTCTCTCCTGGAGTCAGGTTTCGTATCGAATCAAGGGGGGTCGAAATTCAAAATTTTACGTGGGTTCAGAGACACGCGAATTGGGACGAATATACGATTGGATATCGTTTAACGATTTTTGGCATACGGGAAATAAAATTCGAAACGAGTCAGAAATTCGAATGAACTTCAATCTTTCAGAAATTCTGTTGAAAAATTAATTTGAATTTTGAAGTAACGCAGTCGCGAAAATACAGGCTAATTACGAGAGCCCAGTCGATTTAAGGACACGTGTAACCCGTACGAGTGATAAGGTCCTAATCTGATCCTGATAACGTCGTCCGATTAATTAATAAAATGAGCATTTGAAAATGAAATGATAAAAAAAATTTTTTTTCCCTCTCTTCGATAGGTCTCTCGAGTTATCGTTCTCTCGAGTTATCGTTCTCTCGAATTATCGTTACCATTATTATGACGCGAAAATAAATCGCTGCGGGTCAGCCCTATAACGGGAACCATTTTCGTTGGCACTCAAGGTACTGTTTCTCGGATCACGTACGGCGCGAAACTGATGAAGAATTGCGTGATGCTGGATGGAAACGTTCTGCGCTTAGATTTTCATCATAACTCACGTGAAACATCGTCCGCCAGTCAAAAAGCCATGACCCCATTCCTATTGGCCTATCCATTCCACCCTTGGATGAACAGCCGAGTGGCTTCTCTTATACGTTCCACTTACTATTTCAGACATACGTATGTGACTTGGTATGATATCCTGTACCTAGGAACCATATACGATATATATATATATGTATATACACATCCATTCTCTTCATTCCTCCACTCAACTTTTGTTCCACCATTATCGAGACGTCAGAAGCATTCAGTTCTGGACCATGTTGCTGTAGAGACGTACTCTAATTCGAGATCTTATCCGATATCCCATACCCAGCTGGACCAGAATTCTGGGATGCAGCCCCGTCAAGGTAGCAAAACAAAGTCTTCGAATTGAAGTTAGAATATTTCATAATTAAGTGTTTTTTATGTGTTAATTTCGGACCCTAAAGATAATTTTCGGCTAGAAATCAGCTAGAAATAGAAACGCAGTGGAGATGCATAAAATGCACTTAATTGTAAAATATTTTAACTTCAATTTGGAGACTTTTTTTTGCTACCTTAACAGGGCTCTGGGATGCAGTTACCGTACCTCGCCCTTATATAGGCAAGTTAAGATTAAAGGGGTCAACGTATACGGATAAAGGGGATGAACCGTGTGAAAAATATTGTTATTATTAAAAAGGGTTGAGCGTGCTTGATTTTTAACGGTGATGCAAATCTTGCGGAGGGATGCTGTGAATACATCTCTGAATGTCCTTTCTAATTGATGGGTTGTTGTTTTTTTTATTTATTTTTTTCTCCCAACCCCCAAGGTATCGCATTAACTCGTAGCGAGATGAGGGAAGATGCATGGGGTGGGAGGGGGTTGAAAATGGGATGGACCAAGCGCGTAGCTGTAGCCAACGGAATCCGCGTGATCTCGTAAATCTCATAAATCTCCCAAGCCGCGACCACGCGGACGGGAGGACGACGCGGTGCGTCGCGACGCGGCTGAAGGCCAGCGTCGCTCTGTTACAATTAACATAGGATGATGCGTGATATAAATTACAATTATAATGATTTACTCGACGCGATAGCCAACCCTGGGTTATTCGGGTGCATCCCCCCCCTCTTTCCGGCAACTACTGAATAAACATGTCCGCGTTAAACCACCACTGTATATAGATATACATCATACGTGTCTACATACAAACTACACGGGGGTTACGTTTCTTCTATCGGAAGGGATGCTGCTATTCAAAGGGTTAAATTAAGGGTTTTAACGTTATACATTGATATATCGGTGCATTTATTCTAAACGGATTTCATATCTATTTACTGTACATCCTATATATTATTATTAAACATAATGATTGCAGGGGACGAAGAGAAAAAGTTTTTTTCCCCTCAAATATTATCAATTTTATAATATAATAAATTAAATGGCAAATCTTCGTTGTCAAGCTTGACATTTTTAATAGGGGTAGTTATTCGCCGTGGGGACGTTCTAATAGGACTTTAATTTCAGTGGAGGAACTGACTGAACTCAACAGGGTTGGCACTTGGTAAGGGTGGGTGGGTGGGCTGGTACTATCGGTGAAAATAAATCAAATCCGACGTTTATTTACGTCCTTCGATAATACACGAAATTCCTGTCACGTGACTTTGACGTTTCGTTGACGTCTTGTTGACGTTTCGTTGACGTTACTATGGGATCGTAATTGGTATTGTCAAAAGCCTTGAATCTGAATTTATATGAAGTATCTATCGAGTTACAGTCCAATTATACAAAACGGATTTCGCGAATACGATTACCCTGATTATCAGTCGTTTTTATCGATCTTCACTAACAGATGCGATACACTTATTTTTCAGCGTTCGAGGCTTATTCAGAAAGCAAGGATCAAATTTCCGATTAAATAAATCGATCCTGATATAACCTGATCGGTAAAGATAAGGACCAATTTTCGATTCGCCCCCCCACCCCCCCCTCGAGTTTTACTTATCGGTGATAATCATCGTTATCGGAACAAGGCCTTGCTGGGATAATAAAGGGAGATGCCTTTGGGAACTTGATTTTCTCAAATTCACTATTATTTCATCCTTTCAGTAATTTTCACCCTGGATGATCGTTCGATCGCCAACTTTAATTATACCCACCAAAGTATACACCCCAAAGGGTTGAAATTTATAAATATAGTACGCGAATTTTATTTTAAAAAAATTTGATACATATATGTATATCGTTATCGCACTGTAGCACTGAGTATATGTATAAGCAAATCCATATTTGTCAAAAAAAAAAATGGCAAATATGTATGCAACCATTTTGAATAAGCACTTTCGGAAAATATCACTTGCTGACAGATGGTTGGGTTCGTTCTGGGACGAAATTGTTATCCAAGGAGGATTGCATGTCTCGCCTTGGTACATGTGTACCAGCCTGTACCATTGGTACGGCAGCCGAACCTGAAACGAGTCCACTTAATTATGGTACATAGTTCCAGCACGGGACGGTAGAGAAATTACAATTAATAACAGAAAGCAAAATCGTGTATGACAGATGAATAAAAAAAAAAAAGGGGTTACTAATTATTAAAATTCATAGATAAAAATGATGCATATTTTATTATCACTGATAACAACTTTCAGGTATATCTATCGCGGGACATTTTCTAGATCTTGACGTCACGTAACCTCTCGTGCACGATATGCATAGCCTCTGGTTAAAACTTTAACGCAATTTTATGTAAATTTATAAAATGATAACAATACGAAGCTCCGTAAGATAAATGAACATAAAATATCGTACCGATGCGTCCCTAATGCCGTCCGATTGGTAATTGGCTCGTTTCCGCAGTCTAGACAAATAAGGCTGATTTTACTTACTCGAGCTTTACCATTCATTTCCGTCGACTCGCAATAAGCGTCACGCACCTGGAAAAGGCAAATTAGAGGCAGCCAGGTACGTAAGTATTAAGGCAAGCATGCATAGTGACGATTAAAATTTTTTTTTTTTTATACAGTATATTTACGTCGCGACATGAGAATCCTAAAAGCGGCACAGTGCTATCAGGCGTCTAAGCCAATTTCCGGAAGGATCGTAACGTTCCCTTGGATACCTTATGAATATACACTTCCGGTCTGACGCTTGTGATAACAGTTATCCCACTCGTACTCTTGGGTATCAGTCGTAGCGATAGATAAGGAGATGAGAAAGTTATTTATCTTCTCTTTAATCCTTACAGGGGTACTAATGCTCAAAAGTATGCTTACAGCATACGCATAATTGACTGCCTCGTACATGAAAAAAAAAAAAAAAGGAATAATATAAAATATAAATTTTCTTTGAATTTTCCCAAGAGATGAAAAATAAATCGAAGCGGAAGTGACGCAACTCGAATTTTCTGATTCGCCGTTTCCTTTCTGCTGGATCACACGTGGTGCATCGCTCCGTCGGTAACTGCATCTCTTAGGCAGAAATTCATATGGGTCTGGTTGGTAGGCTTGATGGGTAGGTGTGTAGGATACCTATGCAATTTCTTCAGTGAAACAGAAGAGATCGATGCTACTCTGGCAACGTACCAGACGGCTCGGGAATCTACGACGTATAAAAAAAAAGCCTCAAGGCTGATACATATGTAGGTATATGTATATACATTTTTTTTTTCTATTTCCTGTATCGATAACTTATGCCGAGTTTGTTGCACATCGATAAATTCGGACAGGTGTTTACATGACGTAATTGAAATTGCATCGTTATAGACAGGATATTTAAGGGATTTCAGAGGTATTAAAAAAATTTTAAACAGTTATTTAACGTATATATTTTTTATTTATATGATTTTAATCATGTTCATTGACCTTGAAATTTTTTTCGGGATATAATCTGTGTATTGCGTTTTAGGTAAATTTCGCAATTTTTACGTATTGTAAGGTTAACTGATACAAATTCTACATACGACCCGTACATATGTTCATATGTGACTGCGATCGGATTATTTTTTGAATTTTTTTTATAGGCCCACTGTTTCCAGACATTTTTAATAATAATCATTGTGAATCTAGAAATTTTCGTGAAATAATTTATTTAAATATTCCCGATATGTACGCGGTGTATAACTATATATGATTTTGTTGGATATTGCAAATTCGATCCAGATGGCGACACCGTCCGGTATCTTTCCGATTGTTTATTAACGTTCATTTCTTTGTATATTATAATAATAGAGGAAAACGTTGATCCAGACTGGCATTGCGACTACGACATCTTTTTCATCGTCGTTTCTTCGCGCTCGATTGCTCGCGGACTTTTACTTTCAAAGGAATTTCACTTTTTAACCAAAAAGCAGTTTCACCAGGCGTTTGCATAGAGCGCCGATAAATTGACCGTGACCCGCGTTACAATCGCGTGAAATCAATTGATACAGTCGATACCAAAAACCGACGTCGGACAATACGTAGAGCGTCTCGACGTCACGCGGCTTATGAACGCATAATAATAATTATGGGAACTAGATCATTTTTCATGAAAATAAATAAAGCCTCGTTATTATGGTAACCAAGGAAAATCTGCGTGACTGGAGGAATTATCGAGCCTTAGGAAAAAAAATTTTTTTTTTTAGAGAAAGGAAGTGAAAGCCATCGATGATGGCGTTTCCGTTTAAGAAGCATCGAGTTGAGATTTTAATTTTCATCGACATCCGAGAACTTCCGGTCTGATGATGATCGATGAAAAATTTGCGTCCGTTGTTACGGATCGTTCGGGATCTTACTTCCGGTTTGAAAGAGGGACTTCTACAGCGATCCGAGTCGAAGAGCAAGAACGACGCCGGGCGTCTGCTGGCGTCGTTTGAAATTATAAATTTTCTTTTCAATCTTGTCAATAGTAGCTCGGTTAACGCGTCGCTGCCTTTTAAAGGAATTGTCGGAAGGTTGTTTGTGTGTTCGCCTTGAAGTCTTTGACGAGAGGCGATTAATGAAATAACAGGAATATTTTTGGCTGCTGATGACTCTTGAGAATCGACGTATCAATGCTTTTATGATCCTTTTTTAATTTATTGCAAATCATCATTGCTCTTGTGCAAATTCGCGCAATCTACGCATGATAGCCTTATGCTTGTGGTAGCGTTATGTGCAAAAAAGTGGGGCAGATAGTCTCGAGGTACATAAAAAGATTTACATTATTAGTAGCCTTACTTAGTAGCCATTAGTAGTAGTAGCCTTTATTATCAGGATTGAACCGAATTCTGAATATTCTTACGATTCACGCTGATTGCCCACGTGGTACAATAATTGACGTTATCAATCAATGACGTCTGCGTTTAATGAAATAATGCAATAAATAAAGAATAAATAATATGTAAAAAAATGCTTCGTTCGGATAAGATACGGTATAATGAAACGCAGACTTATAATGTCAATTACCGATAAATCTCGTTAGTCAGTTGCCGGTGCTCGTCGTGAACGGAGTAATGATCTCGAGCCGTGTTTTAATTTTGGGCTTACTGATAACAGTTATCAGTAATGCATTCGTGGAGAGTGCACGAATCTTGGCAATTTTTCCAACCGCGTCATTCAGCCATCAAATAGTATTACGGCAATTCACGGTTGCGTTGCAAAAGCGTGGTCATGAATTGCTGGTGATAACACCCAATCCTATTGGAGATAAGAATTTTGAAAATTACACGGAAATCAGTACGAGTCATCAGTACGTTGAAATGAACAAATTTGATTTCATCGAGTTAAGAAAGGAATACCCGAATATTATGGAATTTCTGCAGAATACGTGGTGGGACCAATCGATAATGATGATTCGTGATATATTTGAGAATTTGGAATTTAAAAAAATATATGCACCCGAGAGCAATGAAAAATTTGATTTGATAATTTTCGAATTACTTACGTATCAAGGATTGTATGGTTTGACGTCACGGTTTGATGCTCCTGCTATAGGTGAGTCCGAATTGCGTAATAATTAATTAGTTTGTTACGTTAATTAATCAGCAAATGTCAAAATTTTATAACGAGCGATATGACTGTCACGTGCTTCATGACTGTTGACATTTTTGAGTATGAAATTTTAACGCTCCCCCATACGTACCTGTCACTTTTTTGTTTGCTGGGTTATTTGCCACAATAGATTTTTCTGTTTCAGGCATTACTACCCTTGGGTTATTATCTCTCTCACATCATTCGTTAGGTAATCATATTTTGACGTCTCATGAATCCTCGTGGGAACTGATGAACGGCGCGGGAGTGAATTTACCATTTTGGCAGAGATTATATAATTTTTATAAAGTCTGGTATCACTTATATTGTTTCTACAATGATCTCCTACCTAAACAAGATGAAATCTCGAAACGATATCTAGGACCGGATACACCGGATGTGGCTAGAATCAGTGAAAACATAAGCATTGCTTTTGTCTCGCAGAATCATCCTATTTCGTTCGTAAGACCAAATGTGCCAAACGTCTTTACGTTTGGTTCGATTCACTTGGAAAAGGACTTGAAGCCGTTGCCGGAGGTTGGTGATTTTTTACATAAAGAATAAGATGTCAGGTACTGTAAATAATATATTAATAAATATCACTTTGTAGGACATGCGAAAATTCTTAGATGGCGCCACAGAAGGATTCATCTACGTAAGCTTGGGCACAAACGCAAAGAGCAAATTTTTACCACAGAGACTGAAGGATATGTTTCTAGAAGTGTTCTCAAAGCTTTCACAAAGAGTACTGTGGAAGTTTGAGGATGATCTGCCGGAAAAGCCGGACAACGTGTTCGTATCAAAGTGGCTGCCTCAGGAATCCGTTCTAAGTAAGTTCACTGAAAAGACACAGCATCACGATGACAATTGGTCCAGAATGAAATTGTCATCTTTCATTTAGGTCATCCGAAGATCAAGCTATTCGTGTACCAAGGTGGACTTCAGAGCACGGAGGAAGCTGTACACTACGCAGTACCACTACTAGGAATACCAGTTATTGGAGATCAAGATTATCAAGTTAACAAAATGGTGTCTATTGGCGTTGCTAAGAGATTGGAATTGTTGGAATTGAACCAAAATGATTTTCAAAATTCTATACAAGAAATGCTCGACGATAAAGGGTGAAAATCCAATATCTCTTTTTTAACTCAGTATCCTGAGTCTTTTGAGTTTTTAATCTACTGTACAGTGATTTTTTTATTAATTTTTTAGATACAAACAAAGAATGGTAAAACTCAAAGACCTTGTTCGAGAAAATCCTTACGACCCTATAGAACATGCAATGTGGTGGATAGAATTTGTCATACGTCACAAAGGTGCACCTCATCTAAGGTCTAGTACAATTGATGAACCCTGGTATCAAAGAACTGATATGGATGCAGTTGCGTTTCTAGCAATAGCAATTTTCATAGTCGTTATCATTGCTTTGCGTACGTTATACAGTTTATTAATCATAGGATATCGATTATACCAAAGGCTACTGATAAATAAGGAAAAAAAGTTATCGTAGTATTAAGCAGTTAAAAAAAGCGTTTAAATGATTTATATTTAAAAATTGTCATTTACATTTGACACGTGGTGCTTCATACAGGGTAACTATCAGGTGGAAGTCATATTTGTAAATCAAATTACTCTCAATAATTTACCATTAATGGTCACTAATTTTTATTACATGCTTGTAAAAAAAGTCTGTCTATGATATAAGCCTTATTATTTCATATGCATACCGTATAGGATATGTTTAAGCATCAAGCTGTATAACATTGTACAGGTTTATTTACATTTTAGATAACGGATATGAATATAGTGACGTTTATTGGAATAGCATTATTCATAGCGACCATTGTGATTTTAATAATATTATATAAATTCTTATCGATAGGATATCAACTGTACGTGAGGTTAAATATAAAAAAGAAAAGAAAGATATTCTAGGGTCGAAAAATTAATTATGATTTTAAACATTTACTATAATCTCTATCAAATCGAACTAGATGATATATTTATATCTACATAAAATATGAAATTCTTCGATATTGTTAATACAGTCTTATTTAACTTTAATCAATAATTCCAATATACATAGTGCTTTATGTATGTTATCGATATTTATCTAGAATATTGATAGCGTAAATACATTTCGCTAGTCGTAAGTATAGAGTCGATTTTAAAATAGCCCAAATGTCAGTGAAGGTTATAAGGTTTCTTTATTTGACTTTATCTATGTCATAACGTGACAACCTGTAACATTTTTAGAATCGAAGATACACTCGTTTACGTCAATTGGTAGGGACGGAATTGAGTGGCTGAATTCCTTAACAGGCTCGACGCTCGGAGTCAGTCCCATTGATAGCGCCGGAACGCGGAAATTTTACGGTAAATTTCCAAAGTTGAAATTTCCTTATACAAAAAATGCTAACGTGTCCAGCTTGATTGGGTGCACAATTTTTGTATTGGAATATTATATAGCTGTGACTGTTAGTTTTCTTTTGAAAAATTAAAAACTTGTATTTTCGACGACTAAGAAAATCAATGCTTTTTTATATTCAACGCGCGACCCACTTCGTTAATAACTGATCGATCGCTCCGATTCTTTTTTCCCCAAGCAGGAGATACTTTAGCGATTAGCAATGACGACAGTATTGTTGCTTAATCGAAAAAACTTTTTTTTTTAATGACAATTATTTAAGTACTTATATCGTTGACAATTGAATTTCAAAATTTCGATCGAAAACCCCGTGGCGGCGAAGTTTTTCGAAACGTGAAATTGCACAGCTGAGAAATTTGAAGATAGAAATTTCTACCTTCTTAATTGTTTACAATCGCGCTCGAGCGCGAAAGCGACACGCGACGCCCGCCGTCGAAGCGTCGTTCGGTGCGACAGAGACGGACGCTCACGGACTTTGCAGCTGAGTGACATAGACGAAAGATGCTCTCGCTTGCTTTCGTCAAGGAAGATAAAAATTTATGAATTTTCAATAAATTTTTTTACATTTTTGTTTACTGTATTACTTGAATGATCATTGTTAAAACAGTGCATTAGAGCCATGGTTAATCAAAGAACGTTAGAATATTAAAATTTCTTAATTGCACCGAAGAATGAATTTGTTAAATATATTTGACGAAAGGCATTGTACGTTAAAAAAAAGATAACATGAACCATTAGAATAAATTCTTATGACTGATGAATAATCACGGTAATCCAAAAATATCGAATAATTATTCTGACGTAGAAAAAAAAGTGATGGAGAATATACTTTAATACTTTACAGATTGTTTGCCTACCGAGAAATCTTGACATACGTAGAGAAACAGCTGTCAAAATAAGCGACACACTTGTGTCCTCATTTAGATTGTGTCGTGATTCACTTGATATAAGGTCGTAAATGATTAGAATATTTCTTCAGTTGGCCGCAAAGATGATTCGTGTAAATATAATTTTTTAAATTGTCATTGCAGTGATTTTATTGAATCCTGTCAATTCTTTATGTGGGCCACGTGCCTTGGCGATATTTCCGACGTCTTCGTACAGGCATCAAATTGCATTAAATGAATTCGCCAAGCAGCTTCATCGTCGTGGACACGAAATCGTTGTGCTCACGCCGAATCCAAATATGAACGAGGCGTCGGAAAATTA
>JARQSW010000171.1:6532-18723 GCA_030142375.1 Calameuta pallipes
TCAGTATGATGTTCATTTGTAGTATATAAGTAATATATATATATATATATATTATATATATATATATATATATATATATATCGTCAAATTATACGAACGGCATATACATATGTATATACATATTCAACGCTAAGAACACCACCTTAATACAATTTTACCATAGAAATGGAATGAGCGCTTAAAATCAGGTGATGCGTCTGTTTCGATTCACCCGGTATATATATATACGAGAAACTTTCATTCCCCGATAAAAATTCTAGTCGCAATTTCAAGAGTCGAATCCTGACTCGCCTACAGGGCAATTCTGTATTTTTAATTCGATTACAATCAACAGTGCCGTAGTTTGCAGCCAATTAAACTCAAGCGTGCTGCTACATTTGAAGGGGAAAAAAAAAAACAATTATTTCCAGAGGGAAACATTTTTGTAATCCTTTTTTTTTTCAATTTCACATTTCCCTCGCACACCGAGCAAGCTATATAAATTGGATAGGTATGCCAATTTTTTTCTCAATTTCTTTTCTTGACATAATAATAATGGCTTTCCTCTTTTTAAATGAAAATTTTATTAGTTTCCGGTATTCACTTTTACAACAAACATTGGAAATGACTGATTTACCATCCTGGCCGAGATTCGGCGGGAAATTCAAATCCAACTTCAACGTATCCCGAGCAATAAAATTTTATTTTCGCGATAATTGCAATAAAAGGTTAACGGTGCCAAAAACTTGTAGAAAAAAATCATAACAAATTTTTTTCACTGATTTGACTCTACGAGCATTTCAAAGCTCTTAAACGTCAACCTAGACATGTTTAAGTCCAAAGACAAGGAAAGACCGTAGATTACAGAAGATGGCGGCATAAACACGCGAATTGATACCCAAGGGTTATTTTTCCCCTACGGCACATCTAGATAAGACCTTGAAATAAAGAGAGAGAGAGAGAGACAAAAATATATATACACATATATACAGGAAGATAGAATTCTATATCCTAGTATACAAGCCTTTCGAGCTTTTTACCTAAAAACATCAAATTTTATATTAAGGTACCACCTGAGCCAAATTCTAACTCAGGCTTTTTCAAGTTTCCCGTAAAAACTTAAATAATAAAAAATTATACCCCAAGAACGATCATTTATTAAGAAAAAAAAAAAATACATATATCCACCTTCCCATCAACCCCAATAATCACTACACAGAAATGTATGATCATCGTGTTTCCAAAGTACATAAAGTGTTCCCAAAAATGATGTGCGATGCCTCTCGACCGGAAAAAAAAACTTTCCTACCACCCGTAAGTGCCAAGAGTGGTGAAGAAAAAGAAAAAAAAAAACCGTCAGCCTTAATCAACCCCCAACGAAGCGTCACGCAAAGCAGCTCGACAAAGTAGTTACCCCCATTAAAAGTCGTCCACAGGGTAGACACCCAAGCATCAACGTCAAAGTATCGCTCGCGTATAATAAATCCCAGGTTAATTAACGAGCGGTGGGATATGTTCAGCGATGTAAGAGACTCGGTGGTTAATCGCAGTTCTGCCAACCTTCGGAGCAAAAGGCACGAAAGAGCAGTTTCGTGAAATTCGCGACACGCGCCAAAGTAAAAGGCCCGAGACGACATTTGGGAACGAGGCTTAAGCCAATCTCAGGAGCCGAGAGGACCTCAAGGACCGGACCAGGTGACAAGATCAGAGCAAATAATAGAACGCAGCATCCGACGGAAGATCATTGATCTCGCGGTCCACTCAAGGAGAAAAAAAACTTTGAGTTGATTGATACAAAAAATTATGACAATTAATTATCAAATTCCCTTGAGTGAATAGTGATGACTGATGACCCATCAGCAACCCCTAACCTCTAACCCCCGACCCACCCTTATCACCTCGTAGCCCGATACAAAGCCCCTTTCGTTCATACGGCCACCGCCAGAGTCTGCTCCAAAATTAGCAACACTGGTGGACCAAAAATTTTTATAGAAAAATTAAAAAAATATAATAACAATTTTTCACAGCAAGGGATAACCGGACTCCATGACGTACGCAAGGTCTCCCCCTTTCTAAACCCTTCATATCAGATAAATCCAGAACTTCCGGTACGTATTCCGATAAGATCTCACGTATAAACCCAGCGACATCCATAGTCTAATAAATCTCAAAGCTTACGAATAGGAAAAGCTTTGAGCAGCAAATCCCCCTGGGCCAAGGGAACTCGCAAAGGAGTCCAGTGACGTCAGGCATCATCCATTTCACGGAAAAGGATTACCATCCGTATATTCGGGTTTTGCGATACACGTGTTTCCTCAATTCGCAGAAAAATTTGTCGTTCGACAAAATTGATCAATGATTACATCCCCTATACCATACGCCTATAACGTATATCTATCGCTGAGATACGAAATATCTTTTCCATCCCTTGTATCTCTCCTTTCGACGAAGTCTCCCTCTATGTGCTCCGTTCGATTAGAAATATTACGAGAATCACATTTGTTGGTTATAAATAAATATTTAATTAATTGATTCGGTATACAGAGGTTATTATTATTATTATTATCGTTGTTGCTGTTGTTATTATTATTATAGACCACGTAACGGACGACACGATAAAACTATGGTAACAACCAAATAAAATCTCAGCGTCATATATCATTTTCTGTCTGAATATGTATTTGTGGAATTCTCCATGGATATACTATAGGTGTCTAGATATACATATATATATATATACACAGTATGGGAAACCAAATAGCTTCAAATCCTTCGAATTGATATTCATCGTGAGGACTGGGCATCCGTTGACTGCTACCGGCGCATTAGGGGTAAATTTATGGTAGAAAGGGTAGGTAGCCAGGGGGGTGGTGAATCAAGACAATGTAAGAAAAAAAGGGATGAATTTCAAATGAGAATTCTTCAAGTCGTCTGTGCATACTCGATTACTCAGCCCAGACGTACCGATTGAATATGGTTTTCGCATAAAGATCGAATGTGCTCGCTACTAACTTCAGGGTCACCAGGTGCGTACGCAATCAACGGGTGCTGCAGCCTTAGGTATGGATTGTCAAATTCTTCGTTTTCAAGCTTCGTTCTTTTCCTAGTTCTATCTTCTGCCACCAGAGGCGCTGCTACTATACGAATCGTACAGACGAATGTCTTTGGTCGTTCGAATTGGTTTTTTTTTTCTTTTCTTACTTTTTGTCTCTTCTCTCTTTTATGTTTTTCCGCCCGCAATTCGCACAGTCTGTACCACGTAAAGCACAATTGCAGACTTACGTGCTGTATATCTATAGCTAGCGGGTATTGTCTTCTGGCTTTCCTGCCATTATCGCATACGATAGACCGTGATGCTCTTCAGAATTTGAAAGAATTTGAAGTCTCCAGTACATCTGTGGTGCGTTCGATCGCTTGCCCCCTCACAGTTTTTTTTTTTAAATGAAGGTAAGTACGTAGTGTGTCTAGATGCCAGTTTTTCGAGTTTTTCAAAAAAACTATCGTTTTCTAAGCTTTCCTATTAATCCCTTTCGAAAGAGTATAGTCTCTAGTATATCTCCACTGCGTCTCATCGTTTGTACCTTCACGGTGTTTTTTTTTTTTAAATTCAAAATAAGTACGTAGTAAGTAGTGCATCTAGACGCCAGTTTTTAAAATTTTTCTTTGTTATAGATTAGCTATGACAGCTGTCACGTGCGAGAACTGTCAAAAATATTATTGATAAAATCTGACAGTTGAGAATTTCCAAAATTCACAAATTATTTGAGAGCACGGTTATACGCGTGCCAGTATCAGTCGATCGATGTCGAAATGTCGTTTGTGAGAAAATAGCAGAAAGTATTTTTTTTCAATTTATCAAATTTTCTATACCGAGCGTAAGTGCGAGAGAGACAGACTTATGGGCGATCGCATGCGTTAAAGAGAGACGGACATACCGCTCTACCGAATCACGACCAAATATACCCTTGTCGATTATTCACTGGCGCCTTGACTACCGGGTTGGATGTTTAGTAAGAGAAAAATATATATATTTTACGCAAAACGTGACTCGACCGAGATAATAAATAATGTAACGTCGCTCGGGGTCAACTATTGACCTAGAGGATCGAGGTTGAAGGATTACGGAACGGGATGATAATGGCGGACTATAAGTACGCAAATGTACTGTATAAAAGACCGATAGGCCCGATTCTCGTTAGAATTGGAAATTAGTGCGGTTCATCAATCTTCCCTGGAAAAAAAAGTAGTGGTCGAGGATTTTGTAATGGACAGAAGAAAAAGAAAAAGAAAAATGGGGATGGAAAAAATGCCGCCAGAACCCTTGCAGGTTGCTACCTCGAATGCGAGGGAAAACGAAAAAGTGGCAGAAAGCGAAGAAAATTTCTTAACGAGAAATTCTATTTAGCGTGGGGTAGCCAGGGGGTTATGGGAGTTGGAAGGCGAGGGTGTCTTTTCAAAAAAAGAAGGGGAAATTTTTTAAAAATTATATCAGCAAATACAGCTAATAAAACTGCGAGCAAGGTATGACCGATAGGGCATGACTTTCGGTATCTTACATAGGATATTGTTAATATTAAAAAAAAAAAATTGAAAAAAAAAAAACTTTTTTCTCGTCGTCCACGTGAATGAGTTACCGAAACTTTCATTACGTCACGCTTGTCATTTTTAAGCTTGAAAACCCCCATGACGCCATTTTCATTTTTCCCGTGATGGGAGACGTTCAAATATAATAAATTGTAGGGGTTGAAGTGTTTCTTGGATTTTCTCAATTCCACCGGTATAATCCCCTTCAAGAACAAAGCGGAACATTGAATTTGAATTTGTCTCTTCTCGGGGGGGAATGAAAAGATCCTCTGTTATCGGAGGTCAAAAGGAGGGGGGGGGGGGGTAGAGAGAAAATGGCGGAAGTAAGATACCCACTCGACGGAAGTCGAAGGATTATTTCACGAAACATCTTGCATTCATCGAGGCTCAATGTTTCCCTTTCGCACAAAAGTTACTTCACCCTTAGAATAAAATTAACCCTCCCAAAACTGAATTATACATACGGTATAAATGTAAAGAAAAAAATGGTTGCTATATATCTTGATTATTTATTCGTCTTTTACCTGCCATTGGTCTTGTCTTACTCGTATGATATTCTAAAAACGTCCCCTGGTTACGTATTTCCAAAAAGTACTATTTCCCTAGGAACAGTGTTCCAAAATGTACTTGAGACGATTTATAAATTAATTATATCCAGCTTAAATTTTAAAAGGGAAAATCGATGAAATTCCGTCGAATATCCTTAATTCCGTCCTAATATCGATTAACATCAATTATCACATCATATATTGATTATGATACCGATTTTTATTGTATACGAAACAAAATGAACTTACCGGGTAACTCGAGAAAATTGGAAGTCCTTCGCTGACGTCCTCGAGGATGAGCATTGAAGTTTAGAGGGCCCACATCCTCATTACTTAAGTTCGAGACATTGGATGCCTGACTGTCCCTGGATCCACGTCTGGAGGCTAAGTAAGCTGCAAATTAATGAATGAAATAAAATCGTTAAAAATTTTAATAAAATATCTGTTTTTTTTTTTAATCATTCGCAAAATCTTGCAACAGGCAAATTTGAACCTGATAATGGCATTGAATCAATAATTAAGGATTTTACGACACCGGGGTTGTCACGTGATTAATTTACGAAATTATACACATTTTTTTAACAATCGCGAAGCAGGTATAAAACGTTGATATTAAAATTTCAATTTTACAAGCAAATAACTAGGGTCACGATAATGTCCTTTGAGCGATTACAGGTATATAACCCTTCTGGCGTTGACGTCCAATACACGGGACAATGAGTCATTTAATCGCCATATTCTATGAAAAGATTAGACTGCTCTGGCATGAAAATTGTGGGTTTTATTAAACAATACAATATTCCAGCATGACGTCCATTGTCTTAACGAAACAATGTAACATGATCCGAGGAAAAAAAAATACGACACAAGATAACTGATAAAAAAAACCATAATTAATATAATTTAATAACGATTAAATATCATTGAAAATATAACAACAAAATATTCGTATATATGAAAGGTTGGTAATTCATTTTTCTATTTTGAGGTTAGGTTAGAATTTTTTTTTTTTTAAATTCTTACCCAGTCCTCCCTTCATGGAGCCTCTTCTACGTGGACTGGAAAGGATCGTGATCTCAGTCTCAGCATCCCCCAGGTCCGTGAGGTCGCTCGTGGAGCGTCGAGATATGTTTTTGGTAGCTTTGGTCCTTTCCGGTTTGATCTTATCGTTCAAGCATCCTTGGCTCTTGTTGAAGGGTCCGCCAATCTTAGTGATTTTGGGACTCTCGTTATCATCCATATCCATGCGGGGACTTTTCGGTGGTCCATTGTTGTGATACTTGGACGAATTGTCTTGGGTCTTCTTCTTGTCAAAATCCGGATACTTGGGAACGGTTGGACTGCGTCCACTCGTCGAGGTCACTATGGTAGGCGACATGGGACTTTTGAGTCCAAAATTGAAGCAGGAGTTACGTCTGCGGTCAAAGTGTTTGGGACTTTTTTGACCGAAACTCAAAGAACTTGGGGACATACTCGTTACACTTGGCGACATGGGACTCTTAGGCGGGTAGCTTAAAGTCTTACCAAAAGTCTTGTGCGGTTTGCAAAATTGAAAAACCGGTCCCTTATTGTGCCCTGGTGAGTTATAATCACTTGGACTCTTGGGACTCTTTGGGCCTGACGTACCCAAGTAATTTGGACTTCTGTCGACCCTGCCGAAATCTTCGAAGTCAAAATTTGTATTCGGCGTCTCGGGATAGTACTCCGGTGGAAATTCAAAGACTCTCGGCGTACTCGGGGACTTATTGAATTGCGTGGGACTTCTTTGATTAGATATTGGAAGCTGGGGCAACTGTCTAGGACTCTTTGGTGACTTGGCATAAGGCCCTGGACTATTTACAGCCATTTTTGACAATTCACTTTTTCCCTTCTATTATCACTTGTTTCTTCTCTTCCTCAAAGTTACGTCACACCATATAAAATTCGGACTTAATCAATTTTATTATTTAACTATTTCATTATCATCGTCATCATTCATCCTCCTCCCCCACTTTCTGTCTCCCTCGTCATATCACCTCCCGTGGATGATCGCGTGCAGTCAATCGGTATAATAAATTAATAGCAATTTTTTAATCAAGTTACCATCACCCATTGTCACTCTTATCCAAATTCTCAGCGTTATCGTCTCTTTCAAAGGATTAGCAATGTTAATCAGTCCCGTTTACGGTATAAAATTAATCGAATTCCCAAGTGAATTTTAATATCCCCCAGCGCGAAACTCGACGAGAAAACGTTTCGTACGACTTGGCCGTTGACTTTGTCATTAAATAAATACAATTACTTATCCACATAAACGCTATACCTACAGACGCTAAGTAAACCGATAAGTGTCTCGTGATAATTGATTGAACCCCCCAATGAACAATAATAGAATAATAAATAAATAAAAGATCAGGCAATATTCGACGAGGGTAAAAGCGTCGCGTCGCACTCAGGTCAATCAAAATTGAGACTCCATCAATTCACAAGCAATCAAATAGACTCGTGTTTTCCATAATTAATTGAAATAATTAAAAAAAAAATTCTCATACCTCTCGCTGCTACGTTACAAAATACATACGAAACAAACGTCTGAGACAACAGGGCGAGTTTTCAAAGCGCGTTAACCTGTTGATCTTTTAGTCATTGATAAAAAAGATAACCAGATCGAGGTTACCTATCGAGTAATTAGCGATATCACTAAAAAATTTTTTGTCGCTCACTTCGAATTATCGTGAAAAATTGTTAATCCGTTTGATAAAAACATTTTTCTTTTTCCCCTTCAGTTTACATTAAAACGCGACAACGAAAACTCACTGACTTCTGACTCTGACGGCGGTCGGCGCGTTACTGAGGGTGTAAACCACCCTGGTACTCGGCGAGTCTTCCGATTGGTCCCGGGGCTGCTGCCAGGCGAACGCCGGTCTCCCAAAGCCACGCATACTCTAAGGATTCTTTCCCTGGCAAAGAGGGGGTTTGGTTGCAGCGTATACGAAAGACGTAAAATAATTAAAATAATAGCAGCACAGACATAGCCGCCCGTACGTAGCCGTTCGCGCACCTTAATTGCTTCGGGTACAAAGGGGTCTTCCTCGCCCTTAGTGAAAGGGTGGAAAATAATTTTCCAATATCCCATAGCGGTTACAGAAATAAAAATTCCGATAACGCCTTATCCGTGGCCATTAATCTGATACAATTTTTCTTTTCTCTTGGCTTTTCTTATTTTTATCTTAACCCTATTCGGATAACGGTAATCGTGATAACACGGATTTCGGGTACGTAACTATAGACTCACACTGTTCTCCATTGTATCTTTATCGATTTTATACAATTTCAACGTTCCGTACTCTTGAATAATCTAGTCGCTCTCTGTGACAATAGTATACTGTATGTATATGTATATGTAATTATAATAAATATTAGTTTAACAGGAACGGGTCTTGTATATACAGACGTATTTGTATAATCGCTTGATAAGGATCCTCTCTATAGTAAGTGGTAACTGGCAGGACCTCGCCAGACGCAGACGCGTCCTTGCGCTTGCGTTAATGTCAACAGCCTGTTACGTCCAACAGGTAGAGTATCCTTACGGTATACAGTACGTATTTACATACATTCATCATGCATATATTGACATTGGTCGAAAATTGAATCATCTGGTACATAATAAATAATGTATACCGAATAGATTATATTATCGGGACTTTACTTGGAATAATCCAATAGACAGTTCGTCATTGTTTATTCGAAAATATATGAAGACGTATCGATGAATTTTCTTGCAGTATAAAGTCTGATAAAAAAAATATGAAACAGGTTAAAAATGATGGATCGACGAAATATACATTTTGTTTCTTTATCGTGTGCTTTACTTATTTTCTGTAACCGCCGTTGAGAGGTATATTGGCGCGAGTGTTTTTTTTTTTTGAGAAAAATTAATTCTAATCATGCGTATGAGTTTGATGTGTACAGAATTAAATTTATATAGGATTAATAATTATGTGAGTATTTATAGATTTGATGCTGTCAGAAGCTTCTTCTGTCTTCTGACGCGTGTCCGCGCAGGAGATGGTGGAAACTGCGCAGTAGAAACACATTTACGCGCATCCTTTCTCTGCTGATACTAAAAACCAGCTGCTCCTTACTTCAGCGTAAAGCCGCAGTGGCGCTAGCATCCAGCGTCTCCGGTTAGTTTCGCACAGGACACAGACACAAAAGGTCGACTGGTACAGTAACAGACGTCACCGGTGTCTGCGCTGTAATCATTTATACCTAATACTGTTTACAAAAGAAATTGAGATAGCATAGCAACAATGAATATTAGTAAATTGGATATCAAGCTCGATAAGGAAGATTGCACCTACGAGCCAGGCGGAGAAATCAGTGGACAAGTGTTGATGCGTTTAGAAAGCCCTCAAAAAGCCAGAGGTAAATAAATAAAGCATTCTAAAGAAATTGAACAATGGGAGTGCCAGGCGACTCGTAGTTTTTATGAATAGAGTACAGTACAATAAGTACCCAGTGTAATCGGGCCGCGAAATCGTATTTCAATTTAGACGGATGGAATATATCAAATTTTTAACATTATACCAGATGAAGTCTAATTTAAAAAATAAACTTGAGATGAGTACAATTAAATTAATAACATCGATGCTGGATATTTTATATTTAATTTTTATTATCGAGTAATTTGAAATCTGACCTGACAATCCGACTGTATCCCTGATCGGAATCTCCTTACGAATGATTTTATGACACAAATTAACATAAATCGAAGCTGTTTACTTGCGTTTCGCATGTCATTACAAAATTCCGTTAGAACCAACCAACATGCTTTTGGATTCAATCGAAGTATCTGAATTTACTTTGACCTCTGTTGCTCAACTTGCCAAGTGGCGGCGCTTATCTAACATGACCTTGATTTGATGAGAACAAGTACCACGTGACTGCCTGCATTTCTGCATTACCGACCGCGGTTATTTTACCAGTGGAGACGAGCGTTACTTATTTTAAAAAAAGGAGAGGATTTTCTGCGAATAGCGAGAGAAACGCGAGAGCTGCACAAGCGAGAACTTTCCATACCGTATAGGAAACGCAGCTCGAAAAACTCTAAATAAAGAGCCCGGGAGCGCGAGGCAGCTCGAGGCACCCCGATCGGTGTCCTTATAGCCGATAACTCTTATCCTTTCCCTCGAGTCGTCCTTATAAACCAAATCGAGAGCATTCCTTAGCGAATCGGTACGTAACTCTTGGCGATCCTCCACGTTCGTTTCCCCGAGATACCGAGCTACAGCTGAGCACCACGTCCTGAACCCGGCCAGAGGCTTCCTCCATTTCTCCCCAGCCCTTAACCTTGTCAAAACTCTATCTCCGCCCGCTCTACAGCCCTTTGCCTCTCTCCAGCGGGACGCCGGTATCCCAGCCGGAGCTCTGCCGGTCCACGGTGACGTCTCCGTCGGATCCTCCTCTCCTCTGCCGCGCAACTCCTTACGTCGAGACTGTCTCTCCAAGGCAGTTTCGAGCTCCTCGATCTCAAGCCAGCATCAAAAAATCTTTCCAAGAGCATTGACGTTACTGTACCAATCAATCCGAGAGCGTAACTTCTTTGTTCTGAATCGGTAGCGAGAGTCGCCTTGTGACCGTGAGTCGAAAAATCACGTCACAAAATATATACATATATATGTATACATGCATGATATGATAATAATATTACCCTCGAAATTTAGGTCTAAAGATAAAGATAAACGGCCAATGCCGCGTTCAATGGTTGCGGACGGAAACTGTTCGAGATCAGAATGGAAGTAGGAAGACGCGGACGAAAAATGTCACTGCGTCTGAGCACTACATAAATTGGACGGAATATTTGATTGGCCGTGAGGACGGTGAGTCGTGACGATTATTGGATCGATGAGAAGACAGATACTAAGGTAACTCATGGGCGTCGACGGTGTACCGTCTGGTCCACGTGAGAATTGAGATTAGAAAATTTATATGAACAATTTGGACTTTTTTCCGACTGCATAAAAATTCGCAACTGACTCCGGACCGATTTCCAAATCGGTTCTCTGCCTTAAGACATGAGTGGCGTCTTATTATTTTTTCTTAGGTCCCAAAATGAAGTTTCCTGCTGGCGAGCAATCCTACCCATTCAGTTTTCAATTGCCGCGAGAAATTCCTAACAGTTTCAAAGATGATTACGGAAACGTGGTATACATTTTGAAAGCAGTGGTCGATCTCCCTTACAGAATCGATCACGAAGTAACCAAAGGATTTACCGTGGTATCGAAATTGGATTTGAACACTGTGCCCGAAGCAGCGGTAAGTTTTAGCGAGAGTTGTTTAATGTTTTTGAACTTTTGGCGGGAAATTTGAAACAGAAAGAAATACATGACGAGCACGCTGTCTCCTTCTGCAACATTTTTTGTTGCTCATCCGGAGATATGGACGTGCAAATCAGATTGCCCACGAGAGGATACGTTCCTGGACAATATATAATAGTCACAGTATCCTTTGATAACAG
Organism: Calameuta pallipes; assembly: GCA_030142375.1. Lineage (NCBI taxonomy): Eukaryota > Metazoa > Arthropoda > Insecta > Hymenoptera > Cephidae > Calameuta > Calameuta pallipes. The sequence goes on from JARQSW010000171.1 coordinate 18,143, forward strand.
ATCGATGGTGGAAATTGAGGAAATCAAATTAAATTTTATACAGGTGAATCGTAATTTTGCTAAATACAGTTTTTGATATAATTCATTATGGACGCCATTTTTTTCAATCAAAATACCCAAATACATATATATTGTGTGTAGATCATAAAGTTTAAAGTACCAAATAGCGGAAAAAAAATAAAGAAACAAATTTTGGAAAATTCGACGGTGTATGGGCCATTTGATAAAAATGATCAATTCGACATGAGTATCTTGGTAGGATCGGTACTGGCATCTTCTTACTTCCGCTACTGCAAACTGATCGACATTGACTACGTATTGAATATAACATACGTCGTTTCCGGTTGGTAAGTGACGAGTCTTTACATTGTAAAAAAAATAATTCAGCCGAATAATTTCTCCCGATAAGTCACAAGTTGATCGTCCAATCCTTTTTTTTTTCGTACAGCCACTCCGACGTATCTAATAGCTATCCAATAATCATTGGAATGATCCCTCTGATCACTGCTCAGTCCAACTGGTCAACAGCATCGGTACCAGTTGAAGCCGCAAAACCAAGCGCGCCGTACCCACCGGGATCA